>CAJVPN010000992.1:0-18966 GCA_910592215.1 Entrophospora candida
CCCTGCGGTCTGACCCAACGGGTTGGACGACCGCAGGAGCAGGAGCCGTACCCTTATCAGGCCCGGCACCGTCCGCCCGCCGCCCGCCGCCAAGCCAGTAAGCAATAGCTCTCGGAGTTAGGAGGGAATCAATGTTAGAAGGTCAAACTTGCCTGTTTTTCCCATCTATTTTCTTGTACCACCTTTTGTGAAGCTCAGTAAAAAAGGGGAGGGTAAAGGTAGCGAACACATAGCTAACTCTGGTATTACCGGAGGGTTTGATCACGCTTTTACACTCTTTGGGAGTAGCCCCTACTATTTCTAAAGTATCAAAGAGATCATAAAGATGGTAAACAAAATCTGTGTCTTTCTGGTGTATGTGTAATCTACCGTCTTTTCCCATAATTTGTAATGAACAGTCGGATAACAGCATACCTGTAATGACTTCTTGTATCTGAGGAGGGAAAACAATAGCAGCTTTTTGGTCTTTGGTAAGCTGTTTTCTTGTAGCTTTGCCTTTCGCCTTTCCTTTGGAAGAACCCGAATGAGTATGACCAGAATAATTCGAATAAAACCACTATGCAGGATCGGAGCCAAGGTCCCCAAAATAAGGAAGAGTCTGTAGAAGACCCAATACGAGGGAGCTCAGGTTAACACCTACCCACCCCTTAAGAAAAAGAAGAGGTAGAGGTAGCCAACCCTCCAACCCGACAAACCAACAAAGGTAAGCGGGCAGGGAAAATAGAAGCGAACTCCGTTAAACCAGGGAAACAGATCCAAAAAGGGGCTCCTGAGTTAAATGGGGGGGGAATTTTGAAAGTAAGTTGAAGGAGAGCAAAAAGAAACCAGAACGAGTAGGAAGAACCCAAAAGGTAGCAAAGAGGAAGCTATTATAGACCAACTCGATGTCGCATCATAGGAGGGATGTGTGGTCTCACCAGGTCCTGCACCTTTCCTACCTCTCTTTTAGGAATACGGATACGATATTGTTCTTTACCTTTTACCCCATTAGAGATACGGCTTGTCTCTCTATGTCATATTTATCTAAAGTGAGGGGGGGTATTTTTAGGGAATACTGATTAAGGAGGAAAGGCTATTATAGCCCTACACGGAGGCTCATACAAGTAGGCATAAACGGGGAAACAAGTTCCTTCACTTTCGGAACCTCTCGTTTAGGAATTCGGATTAAAAATTGGTCTTTAGACTTGTTAGCAGCATTGCGAGTAGACTCGATGTTGTATTTATTTAATAGAATAGAGCGCAAGATGTCAACTTCCTCCAGAGTGAAGAATGAGTATAAATACGGATAAATTCATAACTTTGACTGTAGTCCCCCGCTGATCCAGTAAGCAAGAGCCCTGGGTGTTAAAAGGTCAGCTATATTGCTGCGGTCTGACCCAACGGGTTGGACGACCCGGAGCCGGGCCTGATAAGGCTACGGCCCGGCAGCAGGCGAAGGCTTAACATTTTTCCCTCCACTGTTTTTATACCAAACCTTAAATAGTTAAGTGAAGAAAGGGTGAGTAAAGGTTTCGAATGCGTAGGTATTGTAAGTTTGTCCACTTACGCTTAGAAAATGAGAGCGTTCTCTAGGCTGTGCCCCTACAATCCCTACACCACTAAAGAGCTGCCAAAGGAGTTGTAAAAACTCACGATCTTTCTGTTCGATTTGCAATCGGCCTTCTTTACCTATCATTCGCAGATTTCCGTCCCCCAATATCATACCTGTAATAAGCTCTTTAATATCATCAGTAAATACAATAGCCGCCGTACCTATGGCCGCCCGCCGCCAAGCCAATATGCAATAGCAATAGGAGTTAATAGATCAGCTATATTTGCCGGTAGAACCTTTACGTTCTTTCCGTCAACATTACGATACCAGAGCATGTGCAAATCAGTGAAATAAGGCAGTGTGAAGGTAGCGAACACGTAGCTAACTACGGTATTACCCGTGAGCTCGATCAGGTTTTGACACTCTTTGGGAGGGCCCCCAGGAACCCTAGTGAATAAAATTGGTCCCAAAGGTGGCGTACAAACTCTTGATCCTTCTGCTGGATTTTAAGTCGAGCATTACCGTTGGGAGCCCTCTTATCCTGATATAAGTGGGCATCACTTAGAATCATACCTGTAATAAGTTGTAGCGTGTTCTCAGGAATGACTAGAGCTGCTTTTTGCTCTTTGGTTAACCTAGTGGGTTTGCCCTTAGGTTTTCCCGAGGGCGCAGATTGAGGAGAATCTGCAGTCGAATAAAGCCGGGTCTGCTCTAATGAGCGAAATAATAGCACAGAGTTAGACATAAGAAAATATGTAACAACAAACGAGTAGAGTAAACCCCCTAAAACAGAAAGGGCCATTACTAGAAGCCCCGTTACCAGGAAGCTCAGGATAGTTCCTGGGTAAACCTGAAGATAACCGTAAGAAAGAGGCCGGAAACCTTTACCTGTGGACACTACTACCCCGGCGCCTCTAGGACCTTTGCAGCGTCCAGGGGTTTGTTTATGATAACCGAGTCAAGTTAGAATATTATGGGATAAGTGTCATAAATTAACAATGAAACCAGTATTTAGCCGTATTGGGCTTTGCTCACGTAATGGTAAAGGCCTTCCTATCCTTCCCATTTTAGGGGTTACTGCTCTTGTACTTTGGGGGGTTGCTCTATGGTCAACCGTAGGGTTTTCCCTCTCTCCTCTAGTAATCTCTCTTACATACTGTCCACCTTTTGTTTATGGGGTTATAGTCGGGCTAATCCTAGGTGACGCAACCCTCTTTCTTCGTAAAGGAAGAAAGAACGCACGGCTAGGATTTAAACAAAGAACGAACTATCCATTCTGGGTTTATCTTGTCGGTGTTTTCCATACTCTCGCATTATATCCAATCTGGGCCTCAGCTTGTTCTACAGAGTGGCTTTGGTAAAGGTTATCTATAGAATTATGGACTCGAAGTTATCCTTTTCTCACTTAGCTTTGTAACATCTTCTATGTATTTGGGCGAAAGCGAATACCGTGGTGTATAGCGGAGTTATTGACACCACAAGCTCTCGCCTTCTGGGCTATGTCCGACGGTAGCAAACACGGTGGTGGTTTCTAACTCTCTACCAACTCCTTTCATTATGAGGAGGTCCAGCTTCTTTGCGACGCTCTCAAGGGTCGATTCAACCTTGACTGCACTATCCATCTTCAGCTTGGTCAGCCTCGCCTTTATATTAAGGCATCCTCTATGGCCCTTTTCCGTTCTATTGTTACCCCTTACTTTCACGAGTCAATGCTGTATAAACTACGTTGATCTCCTTCCTGTTTTGGTTTGCTGCTCTTTGTTTTGTTGATTTGTTTTTCCTTCACTTTTTATCTCCTTAAAAATTCCCCCCCCAGGCTAATATGTCGGGAAAAGGGGTTGAACCTTTGTCTTGCGTTTATGATACGCCTGTATTAACCACTATACTATCCCGACTAGGGTAAAGGTTACTTTTACTCACTTTTACTCGAATACGCGAAGGCTCCTTGAACTTGAGAAAGCGCATTACGACCTTCGGACAGCCCTTTAACTTCTCAAAATAAGGTTAAAGCCCAACCCGGTATTTCATCGAAGAACCTATATGCGGTTTAAGGAGTTGCTGGACCTTGGCTACCTGTCGTTGCGGAATCCGTATAATAGATTGTTCTTTAGACTTATTAGCAGCATTGCGAGTAGTTTCTATTCCGTATTTATCAAAAAGAATTGAGCGCAAGAGGTCCACAAAGCTGGGGGGGGGGGGAATTTGTTAAGCGGGCTAAAGTAATCATAGGAAAGGCCAAGAGAAGAGATATGATATTAGATTCCCAGAATCAGGATTAGTAGAGTCAGTAGGAAGATCATTAGAAGAATCAGGGAAGGGTCTACCGAGAGGAAAGACCAAACTCTTAAATTAAAGGAGGCCGGTTACTTTTACTCTAAAGAGATTCTCAGCGACTGAAAGGAAAGGGGACCAATGCGGAACCAAGAGGTAGGCCAAATGGCTAACCATAGCTCGTAATTTCACAAGTGTGGCTGGCAGCCGTGCTGTGCTAGGTGTCAAGTGTTAGTTTTACTATAAAAGAGAAACCTCATTACGGGGCACTACCCAGCCGGCAATTGTTTTAACCCGACTCGATAACCCATCGAAGTGGGAATGAAAGGTTTTACAAGTTCCTGTACTTTAGCTACCTCTCTTTTAGGAATACGAATACGGAATTGACCGGCTCGAACAACATTCCTAGTAGAATGAATATTGAACTTGCTTAAGAGTATGGAGCGTAATTGGTCGACTTCCTCAACAGTAAATGAATCGGAACATACTTTTATACAACCTCAAGATTTATCGAAGGAAGCAGCGGCGGCCGCCGGCCGCCGGCCGCCGCGGCAGCATAGCCACATTTTCCTGTAGCAGGGTTATAGTAATGGTAATAGTGACAGTCGGGGGAATAAAGAACCCGAATAGTGGGATCTTCATTTTCCCCAGCAACAACAAAGTCTTCAACAAAGAGATCCTCAACAGGGTGCTCCTCGAAATAGTCGGAGCAATAATAGGTAGGCGAAGAAAGCAGAGAACTAGCAAAGAAAACGGAGGCCAGGAAAAAGGTATCAAATGATTGAGAGAGTAAGGCGACTAGGAAAACTCCACCTGGCTACCCGGTGAGCTAACCGGCCAAAATACAAACTATTCAGAGTCCATACCCCCAGGTATAGTAATACTAAGATGGCTAGTCTTTGTAAAAGAGCAGAACTAATGTAAGCGGAATAAATAGCCATTGCTGGCTTTAAGGGAGACAGATGAGGTAGCATGATGACACCTGCCGGAACCTGACTCAGGCAAAGTGTTTCGGCCTAAGGGCGTGCGGCCTGACCCAACGGGTTGGATCGGAGCCGGCGGAGCCGGGCCCCCAGGCTACGGCCCGTAGCCCCCAGGCTACGGCCCGTAGCCCCCAGGCTACGGCTCCTGCGGTCGTCCAACCCGTTGGGTCAGACCGCAGCCGACAGGCCGCACCTCGTCAGACCTGCTCCTCTGGCTTTTATGGTCCCCTTTGCAGGCAACTTATAACCTCTTTGATTTCGTCAGGGAAGACTATTGCTGCCTTTTGGGCTTTGGTTTGGAGTGTCCTTACCTTGAGGGTCCGGGAATGAAGAAAACTTGACTTTGCCGCCCGGATATTAAGAAGAAGAAGAGGGAAGGCGCAGCTGCAGTAGTATAACCCCGGCTTGGAGTTCGAGTTCGACTCCGACTTCGAGGTTGCAGTAATGAGTTACAAGGGATGGGTTTACTTTTTGGAACGGTAACACAAAGATAAAAGTCAAACCATAAGATGAAAGCAATCATGGTAACTAATGCGAATCCCAATACAAAAGTATGAACTAAGATGAGAATGTTCATCTGGGTAACTGATAAATTGTTGCTCATCATGGTAACTAATTGAAGGGAAAGGCACAAAGTCAAAGTAAAAAACAACAAAACAAAAACAAAACCTATTAATCTCAAAATATTCATTGTCATCATTATCAAACTGGAGGCCGGCTCGGGAACCTCTATCAATATAGGGTGGCAACCCGGATTTCCAATCCGAAATCTTTGCCAATGAACCGGCACTCCTCAAACTTAATGGTAACAATAGCGAGCTCACTCGGCTCTGGGCAATTCAAAGAAACCCCAGATGCTACAAAGAACTACGTTCCTCGGACCACAATAAAGGCCACACTCTAATGAACTATGACGGGTTCAAACTATCTTAATTTTAAGAATTGGTTTTCAATTCCAGATCGTTGCGGATAGCACAATTAATGGTGGGGGGTGGGAATTTCAATTTGTCAATTTGTTAAAGAGGCAATATTCAAATTTTTGAAGAATAAGAGAGCGTAGAAATCTACCTCCTCTGTGGTGAAGGTATAGGAAAATAGGGCCGTTGGCCCAGCTTAATTTACTAATGTTGAAAACATTCGAAATCGGTAAATTATTTGGGATTTCATTCTCAGATTTCAAATATTAGCCTTCAATCCCCCGTAGGGTTTACTTATTTGAAAATTAAACATTAGAAAAATTAACCAAGGAAACCCTGGAACAAAGCCTGCCTTTTAAAAATCAAATCTCACCCCTATAAAAAAAAGAGGCCGGCGAAGCCGGTTTAGAGTAATGCCCTGTCCCGCGAAAACTCATCCGTAGACGGACTACCGTTTAGTTGAGTTAAAGTCAAGTAAAGTAACAGTTCAGTGAAGTTTAGTTTAAGTGTTCGGTTTTTTTCTTTTCGATTACAGCGCGATCATTTTTAATAGGGGGTGGCATACAAAACACTATGAAATTGCTCGTAACTTGGTATTTCCTTTAACAAGGCAGCGGCTCATGCGAGGAGAGAGAGAAAGTCAAAACTTACTTTACATATCGCAGCACCCTCTTTGAGTAGAAGATCCTTAAAACTCCTTTGCCAAAAACTCTGCAGGCCTTTTCCGAAGCCATTTAGAGTGGGGGTTGTGGAGGTAGGCAGCCTCGAACTACCAATACAGAGATGCAAACTCTGCGTATTACCAGTTATACTATACCCCCTTTGACTCCTTCCGAACGCGATGACGCAGCGCTGGAAGGATTTAAATATAGAATATCAGATTAATATTGATTCTAATATAGTAAGGGGGGTAAAAGGCTGACTATCACTCTCTCGAGAAAGCTGCCGGGCCGTACCCTTATCAGGCTCCTGCGGTCGTCCAACCCGTTGGGTCAGACCGCAGCCGGCACCGGCCTTACGGCCGGCGGGCGGCGCATGACCAGCCATTTAACCCCCCTCAAACTTCAATTAAAGCCCAACTCTATAGGCCATACTGGCAGGAATGTGTGGGTGAACAAGCTCCTTAATTTTCGGAACTTCCCTTTTAGGATTTCGGATAATATACTGTTCATTACCCTTCTTACCAGCTGAGTTACGAGTAGACTCAATATTCAATTTCTTAAGAAGAATAGAGCGTAAAAGGTCGACCTCCCCAGCAGTAAAGGAATTAGTGTAAAATGCACCCATCCCTTTTTATGATAATGTCAATCCCCTGAGAGCAAGTAAGCAATAGCAACAGGAGTCAAAAGTTCAGCTATGTTCAAAGGTAGGACCTTGACATTCTTACCGTTGTCTTTACGGTACCACACTCGGTGTAGGTCAGTGAAAATGGGCAGTGTAAAGGTTTCGAAGCCATATGAGACAGAAGTTTTACCGTAACGTTTGTCGTAGTAAGATGATTTCCGCGGGGAAGCACCCACAATACCTAAAGAGGAAAAAAGATCCCAAAGCTGAATAACAAGCTCATGATCTTTTTGCTTAATTAGCAGGGTGGCATTACCTTTCCCAGAACCTTTTTGGAAAGGCTATACAGGCATCGCTAAGGAGCCTTCCTGTAATTACTTATAGGATTTCAGCGGGAATCACTATTGCTGCCTTTTGCTCTTTGGTAAGCCCGGTGCCGGCTGCAGGGGCAATCTACAAGGGGCACGATTAGGTAGGAGTGCCTGATACAAGGCACTCTCATCCATGATCAAGACACGGGAAGAGAGGAGGGGGGAATTTTGAAGGTAAGTTAAAAAGAAAAGGAAAGAAGACTAAGTTCCATAAAGAAGAAGGAAGCTCATCATAAGAGCGAACAGGGCAAGGGCCTCGACTAAGGCGAAACCCAAGACACCATAAGAGAAAAATTGGCCTCGAAGCGAAGGGTTCCGGGCTGTAGCCAGTATAAGGGCACCAAAGACTAAGCCGACTCCAACCCCAGAGCCTGCAATTCCGATAGTTGCCAAACCAGCTCCAATAATTTTTGCCGAAGCTAGCATTAGAGAGTTTAATGGGAGCCCGTCGAAGACGGGGCAATCTACAAGGGGCACCTAAGATAAATCTAGCTAATAGGGAGGCCGAGGGCCTTGGGGAGAGGGGGAATTTTTTAAAGCTAAATGTTTCAGAATAAAAATCAACAAAGAAAGTGATTATGCCCCTTAGGGCAGCCTTTAAAAACCCTAAAACTCAGTTTCAATCCCTACCCGACAGGCCATCATTGGCGGAATGTGCTTTTTCACTAAAGCTTGAAGCTTAGGTAGTTCTCTTTTAGCGATACGGATTCTGTACTGGCTTTGGCTTTACCATAAACATTGCGGCTAGACTCAATATTAAAATTATTCAGTAGGGCAGCTCGCAATTGATCAACTTCCTCTGGAGTAAAGGAATGAGTGGCTATCCGTATTGCTCCTCGACTTTTATCATAACCACCTTCTCCCGCGAGGCAATAGGCCAAGGCTCTAGGTGTCAACAGTTCAGCTATATTCTCGGGTAGGACCTTTACGTTCTTCCCCTCTACTTTACGGTACCCTTTGCTATGGAGCTCAGTAAAGAAAGGAAGAGTAAAGGTAGAGAAAATCAAAAGCAGAGTAGGTTTCCCCTGTACGTTTATCAAAAGTAGTACACTGCAAAGGGGCAGCTCCGACAATACCTACATGATTAAAGAGATCTAAGATGAATTACAAACTCTTTGTCTTTTTGTTTTATACGAAGGCGAGCATTTTGACCTGTAATCTGAAGCTTTCCATCATTCTAGCCCAACACGCTTAGCCATACAAGGTGGAATAAAAGGTTTCACCAACTCTTGAACTTTAGGTAGCTCTCTTTTAGGAATTCTTATAATGTACTGGCCCTTATCTTGATTCTTAGCATAGCGAGTAGATTGGATTCCGTACTTATCTAATACTACGGACCGTAATAAATCGACCTCACCAACAGTGAATGAGTCAGTTGATATTCGAATTCCTCCTTGATCTTTTTTCAAAGTGCCCGTCCGGTGCCGGTCCTGATAAGGGTACGGCTCCTGCTCCTGCGGTCGTCCAACCCGTTGGGTCAGACCGCAGGGTCGTCCAACCCGTTGGGTCAGACCGCAGCCGGCAGCCGGAGAGCCAGTAAGCAAGGGCTCTAGGCGTTAAAAGGGAATCAATGTTAGAAGGAATTCACGTTTTTTCCGTCGACCTTGCGGTACCACTCCGAATGAAGTTTAGTTAAGAATGGATGAGTAAAGGTAGAAAATTGATAAGCCACTCGGGTGTTTCCAGAGGGTTTTATAATGCTCTTTTGTTCAGAAGGACGGCGGCGCTTTCTCTATAGAGTGAAAGTCACCCTTTTCCAATTGGAGCTAGGAGCCGCACTAACCTAGAGTATGTGCACCATAGTATGACCCTTGCCAGGTTCGAACTGGCGTTTAGGCAGTGAAGTTGCCTTGTCCTTGCCACCTTAGACGAAAGGGCCTTGTTAGAGGCAAACTTAATCCGACTTGCCAGTGAAGTTAGCTTAAAACGAATAAGCGGGTTTTATTGGATTCGAATCAACATCTTTTCAACTCGACAAGTCAATTTTACCTTTTAAGCTGAACTTAATCCTGGAAAGATACCTCGGGCTTTGTTAGAGTCTAACTAACATATTCCGACTTGAAAACATCGGAGCTTTACCGTTTAAGCTACAAGCCCAACTCAAGGGTTACTTTTACTCGTAATCGAGAAAGCTGCCGGGCCGTACCCTTATCAGGACCGGCACCGGACTTAGAGGCCGCCGGGCGGCGGGTACGGGCGGCGGGTACGGCTCCTGCTGCCGGGCCGTACCCTTATCAGGCCCGGCACCGGGTCGTCCAACCCGTTGGGTCAGACCGCAGCCGGGTACGGCGGGTACGCCGCCGCCAGCCAATAAGCCAAGGCTCTAGGAGTAACAAGATCAGCTATATTTGCCGGTAGAACCTTGACCTTTTCCCTTCGACGAATACTTACCATGTATTGTGAAGTTCAGTGAAGTAATGATGAGTAAAGGTCTGGAATTGATAACCAAGTCGGGTGTTACCGGAGGGTTTTATAATGGACTTTTGTTCACTAGGATGGGCACCCACAAGCCCCGTGGAATCAAAACGTATCCAAAGACCGAGGACGAATCCCTGATCCTTTTGCTTAATTCCCAGCCGAGCTTCATTCCCGTGAATCTCTTAGATGATAGTCTCCTAACCTGACCTGGAAAAAGAGGCATTAAAGAGGCCGGTTAGTTTAACCTCAAAAGGGAAACCTACTTACAGGCATAGCCCAGCCGGCAAACTCTTTAATTCCGAGTGGTCTAGAGACCAACACGGTAGTGCATAATCGAAGGAATATGGGGTTTAACTAGTTCCTGAAGCTTACCAACCTCCCCTTTAGGAATTCGAATCATATACTGCTCCTTAGCTCTATTTGCAACATTTCGAGTCGACTCAATATTCAAATTCGTTAAGAGGATAGAACGTAATAAATCAACTTCCGCTGGGGTGAATGAATTGGTGTAAATATGGATGCATCCATCTCTTTTATGATAAGAGGCGTCCCCGCAAATCAAGAAGGCAAAAACAACAGGAGTAAAAAGCTCTCCTATATTGGGAGGAAGGACCTTCACGTTCTTTCCATCAACCTGCCGATACCACTGATAGAAAAGCACAGTAAAGAAAGGCAAGGAAAAGGTAGCAAAGTAGGTAGTAGTCCAAGAGAAATTCCGTTTATGATCGGTACGATCGCGAGCCTTAGGAGGTAGCCCTACAATTCTTATAGAATCAAAGAGATCCCATAACCATTGTAAAAAGGGTGCATCTTTTTGCTCGATTCGCATACAAGCATCGCACCCGGGATGATTCATTCTTATAGAGCCTGCCGGGCCGCAGCCTTATCAGGCTCCTGCGGTCGTCCAACCCGTTGGGTCAGACCGCAGCCGGCTCCGGTCCGAAAGAAGCATGCCTATAATAACCTCAATGATATAAGGAGGGAACACAATAGCAGCCTTTTGAGCTTTGCTAAGGCGTCTACTGGTTTTACCTGAATCAGTTGATTCACTAGAATAAGAACGCCGTTGTGAACGTGAAGACTGAAAGCCTCCCCCTGCAACACCTCTATTAGTGGGTTGACACCCGTAGGTTTTTTAGTCTCTGAATGAATGTGAGAAGTGGAAGCATCATTTTCAATGACGGGTATTATAGAAACACGTGAGCGAAGGGTTTGACTATATAAGTAGGCTTCCTGGTAAGAAAGGCAAACTTTTAATGTTTCACCTTTTCTATTCAAAACATAGTAGAATGTCATCGTAGATCAAAAAACTCCGTTACTTATCATACTTCCATAGGCTAACTATGGTTCCAATAACACCAGCCTATCCAGAATCTTCCATTGGAACATCACTCCTCACCTACACCCAAATCCGCTCACAAATTCAATATTTGTAATAGTCATAATTCCACGGCAGGTTTCGGTGGATCAGCCACGCTCTGTTCTTCGCTCCTCCCAAAAGGGCTCACCCTAATGAGTATCATAGCTCACCCAATGGGGTCAATTCTGGGTCACCGCCGGTGGTTTTGACCTTAGTTAAATAACTAAGATGGGTTCAATCTATATATATGGGGCCCCGAAGGGCAAGTTCTGCATTGGTTATATTAGAGGAAACATCTCAAGTAGTTGCCTTTACAGGGCGAGTCGTTGCAGAACTCCTAACTCCTACTGCTCTAGCTTATTGGCTAAGCGGGCCGTACCTTATCAGGCCCGGCACCGGATGGTCACTTTGAAAAAAAAAGCGGGCGGGATCACATTTGCACGGAATCTTTTACATCTGCTGAGGTCGAGAAATTACAAGCTGTTCTTCTTCAGAATTTAAAGATTGAGTCTAGCCGGAATGTTAAAAATTCAGGTAAAGATCAATCTATAATCCGTATACCAAGACGAGAGGTAGCCAAAGTGCAAGAACCTGTTAAGCCGCATATCCCTTCAATGATGGCCTCTAGGGTGGGCCTTTAATTCCTTTTTCCTCAATGATAGGATTCAAGTTAAGGGGCGGCGGCGCTCCGGGCCGTAGCCTGAGGGCCCGGCAGCTTTCTCGATTACGAGTAAAAGTAACGGTCACCCCTTTTGAATCTCCGATAGCTTAATTGGTAGAGCTTCAACTTGTCGAGTTGGATTCTTTAAGTTCGACTCTAGCTCCCTTTACCAAGGCCGGCTGAAAAATAACTAACCGCAACAATCTGGAATGTAAAACCAAAATTTGATTATTAAAGTGTAAGACTCCCTACCTTCTGTCTTCTTATAGATAAATCTGATGAGCTTTGCGAAACAGCAGAAGTCTGGTCTTTACAGCTGCTGTCATTTATCTATCTAAAAATGTTAACATTTTCTGATTTTTTAGTGCAGCAATGCCTTTGTGCCTTCTTTGCGTTGCCGGTTACCTTTTCAGCAGCAGCTCTAAGTTTAACCTAGGCCTTCTAGGCGGAATTATAGGTTTGCTATTTGGAAGCTTTAGAAGAGCTCTATTCACCTCTAGTAACCTGCTGAACCATTTTCTTTTGGTGCCTGTTGTCATGAACGCAAGCTTTTTTGTTAGCTTGAGAATTTTCTGTTCGGAACCTCAATGGAGGCTTCTTGTGCCAATATTCCATGTCAAATTTCTTACCATGTTAAGAATATTCTGATTTTTAATGGTCAGAACTTTGTTAAGGTTAGATGTTTAAAACTCAAAAATGATTTGTAGTTAGGCTTAACTTGGAGGGTGAATTCACAGGGGCAGATTAGAGGGTATGGTACGGTTTCTGACTCTTCAGGCAAACAAACCCCTAAGCTGCCGGGCCGTACCCTTATCAGGCTCCTGCTGCCGGGCCGTACCCTTATCAGGCCCGGCACCGGGTCGTCCAACCCGTTGGGTCAGACCGCAGCCGGCACCGGGCTTAGCAAGGCTCAAAAGGCTGCTATTGTGTTTCCTGATGAAAACCTGGAAGTTATTTATGGTATGCTTTTAAGTGATGCATGCTTCCAACAGGATAAAAGGTATCCCAATTCTAATGTCTGCTTGCGTATTGAGCAAAAAGATAAGGATTTTGTGTATCATCTGTGGGAAATGTATTTCATACAATAGGAATTGTAGGAGCAGCTCCTCTTCTTAAAATACGGAAAGGGGGATATCAATCTTACGCATTCGCTACGTTTGCTCTACCTCTTTTTACTACACTTTTCCAACATCGTGAAGTTGACGGAAAAATTGTTCAAGTTATTCCTTCTAATATTGGTGAATTATTCACAGCTAGAGCTCTAGCTTATTGGCTCTCCGGTGACTCGAGCTTCAATAAACGAGATTGTTGCATACAAATTACTACGGACTCTTTTACTCTTTCCGAGGTTGACCTGTTACGATCTCTTCTTTTGGATCAATTGAATATTGAATCGACTCGGAACGCTAATGGTAAGGGTCAAGATCAGTACATAATAAGGATACCTAAGCGCGAAGTTCCTAAAGTACAAGAATTAGTTGAACCTTTTATGCCTCATTCAATGCGGTATCGTGTTGGGCTTTAATCCTAGTCCCCTGGTTTTTGTTTTGTTTTTTGGGGTTGGGGCCTCAGGGCTGGGCGTATGCCTGTAAGTCCGGTGCCGGGCCTGATAAGGGTACGGCCCGGCAGCTTCCTCTTTTAGAGTCGAAGTAACCCACCATCAATCTCCGGTAGCTTAATTGGTAGAGCGGCCAGCTGTTAACTGTCAAGGTAATGGTTCGAGTCCATTTCGGAGAGTCGAACCTAGAAGAAAATCATGATCTAGGTTGCTGTTAACCGTTATGTCATCTTGTTTTTTTACATATTCTTTTCTATAAAGGCTCTGGCGGACGGTGCCGGGCCTGATAAGGGTACGGCTCCTGCTCCTGCGGTCGTCCAACCCGTTGGGTCAGACCGCAGGGTCGTCCAACCCGTTGGGTCAGACCGCAGCCGGCAGGCCATAGGTAGCCGCCGCCCTCCGAAGACGGGCTGGCTTTAACTCTCGGGACCTTACTTTCGCATTCGCCTTTATGGCCCTTGACAGTAGATCTATTCCTTTCCCGAAACCCTAGGAGGCATTAAAGACCTAATCGCGTCGGGGATTACTGGGGGTGTGTTACCGGCGTAATCGCCCAGGTCTTAGGGCACCGATACCATCTGCTAGTGCCACCCGGCGAGTGTATTAACATTGGCCGCTAAGGCCTTGTTGGATTGCTCGAGCTGCTCGATCTTCGCCCGTAGTGCCTTATTCTCTGCAGGCAGGGCATCGAGGTCGGCTTGCTGAGCTGGTGGGAGTTTTTGAGGAAGAGTAGTAACGACATATTGTTCTGCGGAAAGGTGAGGAGTTGTGGCTGGGTCAGCTGGAGCTTGGGCGAGAGGAGCAATAGAAATATGATTAATCTGTTGAGCTAAAGCATCGACCCTTACATCCAGCCGCCCAGGCTGACTATTAATGTCGGTGATAACCTTAGGTTGAGAGGGGCCGCAGTCTCTATATGATTGGTGGTTTTTGAATCACTATGAATAAAACAAAACAACAAAACAAACAAAACAAACAAACAGTAAAATAAGCCTATGTAATTAGAAAACCAACAAAATTGAAGTGTAGGTTAAACTGTAATAAAACAGCTCAAATAAAGGCTAAAAAGCAAGGCAAAACAGTAAAACAAAGCAAACAATACAAAGCAAGGTTTGATATAAAGAGACAGACAAAGTCAAAATAAAAATAGGCACAGTAAAAGCTATAGCAATAAAACCAAAAACAAACGGTCCGGCTGCCACAGCGCAGGGTTGGCAAGCGCATGGCCACCGCCCGTCGAGTGGGATATCAGTATGATAGGAGCCTTATACAAATCCCTAATAAATTATCAAATATAAGAAAAGACAAATCTTGGTAATTAATCAAACAAACATAAAACAAATAAAGCCTATAAACCAGCCAAACTATAAAGTAAAACAGGCCAACGGGCTGAAGGTAGATCTATTTAATAAACAAAGGGTGGTTAGTTAAATATAGTAAACAAGCATACAAATAGTTGGTTTCAGTATAAATTCAAATAAACAGACTAAAACACACAAACTAATAAACAAGTTTCAACCTAAATAAGGACAATTTAACAAAATATGTCTAGGGATATAATGGTAAGGTATAAGTAATAAGTTATTGTAATAGTCTAGGTTAGGATCAAGCATAATACAGATCAAGTATAATAGTTAAGTCTAAGGGGCGGCGGCGCTCCGGGCCGTCACTTAATGAGCTACTCTACCTTACTTACTTTACTGTAAGGGATATGGGGGAGTCCAGGAGCCGCCTTTGAGGGGGATCACCTGTGCTAGTTGAGCACCCTATTTAGGACGAAGAAAGTTAGAACTCATAGTGGGAAAAAGCCAACGAAAGTGGTAAGAGCTAGGTGAACTGCGGTGAGCTTTATTTATAAACTTATCCCTTCCAACCATTTTATAGTTTACCGGGGTTGTAGAGGGTTGAATGTTACCAGCTGCCGACCTAATTGATTGATATAACTTGAACTGTGGTGGTTTTGGAGTAACCTACGCATTTTACGGAGTTTGTCTTTTTCTTTGGCTTTAATTATGATTTCTGTGGAAGCTCGTCTCAAAATACGGACTGGGTGAAAGAAAAGTAGATAGGGTTACATCTAAATTAAGAGCGATTATTTCAAAAACAAAATCATACGAATTGTAGGTATGTTGAAAGGAATCCAATAAAGGGAGCTTGTTAAGGTTAAAGGGGTGGTGAAGTAAGGTAAGCTGGGGGGCCTGCTCTCTTTGCTCTTGGCCGTCGTTTTTACGGGTTTATGGAGATTGCTCCATTAATATGGTCAATATAGCCCCGGACTTTCCTATAGAGGTAGCAGTAGGCAACCTAGAGGCATAGAGCAGTTAAATGGGGTTGGTAGTCATTCGAGCCTAACTCCGGGGGGGCTACCCTGGATCAAAGGGGGAATAGTATCCAAGATAATAGGTCATCAGGAAGGAGCCTCGTAAGGGGGGGAGAGCCCGAGCGGGGTTACTTTTACTCTATCGAGAAAGCGACTTACTGGATGGCGGGCGCCGCTTGCCAACCCCTTGAACCCCAAACCCTTCCCTACTAGGATTAAAGACCCACTCTATAGGCCATCATTGAGGGGGATTTGAGGCGCTACGATAGATTGTAGAGTAGGCATAGAGGACTTAGCTATCCGGATTCTGTCCTGATTGTTATTGCCGGCTGTAATCCGAGTAGACTCAATATTGAACTTAGTTGAGAGGATGGATCGCAGTAGGGCCAACTCCTCGACTATATAATCAAATGTTTTATTAAAATCAAATAATAGTGTGGGGGAGAGCTTTAATGGGGATTTAAGTTAGCAGAAAAGGGCAATAGAGCCCAACACGGTTTCCGCATCTAATGGAATGAGGCATATAAGGTTTACCAATTGCTGTACTTTAGGGACCTCTCTTTTGGGTATCCGGATACCATATTGTTCTTTCGCTTTATTATTAGCTACCCGCGTAGATTCAATATTTAACTTTGTTAAGAGTATAGAGCGTAAGCGGTCAACTTCGTTCGGGCTGAAAGAGTCAGTATAAATTAAGACACAACCTTGAGACTTATGGAAATGCCCCTCGCCGGTGAGCCAATATGCCAAAGCTCTAGGGGTTAAAAGGTCAGCGTATATTACCTGGTAGAATCTGAAGGTTCTTTCCATCTTTTTCTTTCTTTCGATACCAATCTTGATGAAGTTAAGTGAAAAAGGGCAGAGTAAAGGTTTTAAAGCAATAAGAAAATCTGGTATTGCCTGAAGGTTTAATAATGGTTATTCTTTCCTTAGGCCGTGCCCCCACAAGACCCACTGAATTAAGAAGGTCCCAGAGATGGTCCACAAAGGATCTATCTTTCTGTTCGATTTGCAAGCGAGCATCCTTTGAATTGTTAGCCGGATAGGTTTAGGGTGAGAGCGAGATGAAGTTGGGTTTTGAGAAGAAGAGGGGTTTTGAGATGAATCCGAAGAACCCGCCGAATCAGTAGAGTAGGCCCGAATTCCGTTAGGGGTTCTACGGTCCCAGACAAAGTAGAGTTGAGAATAGAGGGCCAGATCCGATTTCTTGATTAGCAGTTTAACCCTAGAAGGACGAGTTTTCTTACGAACCTTTCTGGGCCAACCCTGTGCCTCAATGATAACCAGCTCCTCGAATATTAAAGAAAAGGTTAGCCAGTTACCCAGCCCATCCAGTAAGATGCCAAGGGCAGCCAAAAGGTTGTTCGACCCTTCTAACAACTGGAAAAAGAGGGCAGGGTAAATCCACCCAAACAGAAGAAGGAAGATAAAGGCACGCGATAAAATGAAGGAGGCGAAAGATCAAAGTTTAACCCCCGCCCCAGTACCAATGCAAAGGGGTAACGACCATAGCGCCAACGGGCCGAACCCTTTTAAAGATAGGGTTAAATCTCAAATTAAAGCTTGATTCATTGTATTTGATTTATCATTCATTATCATTTGAACTTTCAATAAAATGCCTCATCTCAGTGTTCGTTCACCAAACTTTGCTCCTTAGGCATAATTGCAGCCCGGAGGTCACCTCTGAGTAACCGATTGCCCTAAAGTTCAAAGAGGCAATTGACGTTAAGCCCGCTAAAGTAGATATAATCTACCCAGCCAAGGCCAGGCTCCCCGTAATTGGTTTGCCATTCCCAGTTGCGGATAGCACTTTAACGGGAGGGCTGACTCGGGGGAGCTCTTCCAAACATTTCTCCTCCAGAGACAAATCGTAGAGAAGATGAGCCAGCAGTAAAGCTATCTGTGCAAATCCGCACTACCCCGCGATGGTCAACGCCGCAGAGCCAGTAAGCAATAGGAGTTAATAGTTCGCCAATGTTAGAAGGGAGAACCTTTATGTTTCTATCCTCGGCTTTACGATACCAGTTCTTATACAGGGTAGTAAAGAAGGGGAGGGTAAACGTATTGAATGTAAAGGAATAGTCAGTTTTACCGGTTTCCTTTAAAGAGGAAGAGGCTTTTCGAGGCGGCCTTAGGTATTTGAAATTTGTGGTTAATTCTAGTGTGAACGCGTGAGAAGACCAATAAAAAATACCCCCAGGCACTTGCGTTTTGTGTAGCGTGATAACCCAAACAACACTATTATAAAGCCAGGCTGGTTCTTCTTAAGGTCTTTATTACGCGTGGGCCTTTAACTCTGAGGCCGCTGCAGAGGCTAAGTTTATGACAAAGACCCACTCCTCGAGAGAAAATATGTCAAATTTAGTTAGATCTTGTAGGTTTAGCAAAACGGTGATTATAGGCGCGATTGATTTATTGTTGTTTTTGATATTTTTGGGGAGAGGGGTGAACCAACTCGCAAAAAAAACCGGCCTACCAAAGCGGAAAAGGCTCTCATAGTGATCCCTGAGGAATTCAAAGAAGTTATAACCGGAATGTTATTAGGAGAAGCATATCTCCACCTTCCCGCAGGTTGTACTGATGCCCGAATACAAATCAGGCAAAAGGATAAAGAGTTTGTGGACTTCCTTTATGGTAAGTTTCAACCTCTTGGCATTGTGGGTACTGACCCTAAGGAATCATCTTCTTTTAATAAACGCACCGGCAAAAGTTACATGGCTTTTTACTTTTTACTTTTACTCTGCCATTCTTACGGAACTCCACAAAGAGTGGTATCAAAAGGTAGAGGAAAAAAATGTGAAGATTCTTCCTTCCAATATTAGTGAGCTTTTAACTCCTAGAGCCCGTACGCTTATTGGCTGGCCGGGGATGGATCTTTCGATCGATCTCAGGGTTCAATAGTGATATACACGAATTCCTTTTCTCTAGCGGAGGTGGACTTCTGACGGTCTATTCTTCTTAATAAATTGAATATTGAGTCTACTCGTAATGTCAAAAATCAAGCTAAAGACCAATATATTATACGGATCTCTAAAAGAAAAGTAAAGTTCCGAAAGTACAGCGGCTCGTAGCCCCTTTTATGCCGCCTTCAATGCGATACCGTGTTGGGCTTTAATTTTGCCAATGAGGGTTAGGGCTGAGATTAACTTATGGCCGGGGCGGGAATAGTGCATAAGGAGGCCAGTACCAAAAAAGGGTGGTTGCACTAACACATGACATCTTGATCTAAAATTGAGAGAGGAATTAGTTCTTCTTGCTACCCAAGTAAATAAAGTAAGGCGAAAAAGTAAGT
>CAJVPN010000993.1:0-18938 GCA_910592215.1 Entrophospora candida
GATACTGTTGAGATTGAGGCTGATTTTATTGTTTTACTTATTGAATTTCAGCTGTGGATGATGATGACATTAACCGTCGAAATAAATGAAGAAAATTCAACTTATATATATAATTTTTTTAGATTTCAATATAAAAAGTTTAGAAAACTAGTTTGTTCAATTTGTTGTTGATATGTTGAAAATAAATCTGGGGTCATGATGTTTATAATGTGTTTGTGATGGGTATCCAACTCCTAGCATTGATGATTCAGTTTTTTCCTAAAAAAATTTTTTGTTGTTAACCTGTAAGATTGATGATAATTATATGAAGTTCCGGTGTAACAGTAGATATTTGGGTGGATTGAAAACTGAAGCTTTTGATTCATGTCTTTTTATATCAAATTAAAAAAAAAATTTCAATAAATTCATTTTTAAAAATTATTTTGTTTATATTGATTTTGAATTTTAATAACAATAACTTGTCATCTTTCTTTCTTGTAATTTTTCACATGTATCTTCCCACTGATTCGTATTCATATCTCACTTTCAAAGGTGACATGTAATATAGAAATTTTATTATTATTACCTTGCCTCAGGCAAAGAAGCAAAATTTTATCCATAATACTTTGATAAATTCTTCATATGTCTAAATATTATTATTCGTGAATCATGATCATGACTTGATTCTTGTTAATTGTATAAACTTTAGCGGCAGTTGGTTACGACCTGATCTGTAACTTGGTCTTTCTGGCAAGTCTATAATGTTTTTGTGTGTTTAAAAAAACTCATCAATATATATAAATGATGTTTTATCTCCTTCGTTCATGAAAAATTTGCAAATGAAATTAATATACGCCCAATGCAAGATATATAGTACAATTGTATATGTAAGCAACTTTGTACCACTGAAATTATTTTAAAAAATCGTAAATCTTTTCAAATTATTCATGTCACATAGAAAACTACGTAATGTTCAACAGCCCTCGCCATCATTTCCAGCAAAAACATCCAATCAATCAGAGAAAGAAAAGAAAGATCATATTGCTTCTATAACTCAATTATGGACAATGCCTCGTGCTACTTTGTTATTGATAACACCAATTCTCATATCAACAGTTCTCCAAGTCTCACCTCGTTATGTAGAGCCTGTTTATGGAAACGTTTTTTCAAATTTATATTTTGATAATGGAGCTTCAACTTCATTTATTTTTGGTATATTGGTTGGAGTTGGATTTTTGACCAAAATCAAAACTTGTTTATCGACAGTTCGTGACCAAAAAATAACAAATGCAATAATACTGGGAATTGATTATTGTGGATTAATATTTTCATTTTCAACATTAATGGTTAAATTACTATTTAAATTAAGTGGTCTACTAGGACCATACATAGGTCCACATGTGACTCAACTTGGTTTAGCATATCCGATCATGTTTTCATTGGGATTCCTTAATGCAATTGTTTGTGCAAGGTTATCTAGAGAACAACGACTAACAGTCATTAGATGGATGCCTTATGTTTTAATGCACACTGCTATCATCCAAACACTTACCTATGTTCTTTACAACGTTTATACCGCGGGTAGATCTTGTCATCGTTTAAATTTTGCAGGTTTATTGTTGGCATTGATAGGAGCCTTATTCAAGATTTTGAATATATATGGCAAGGTTAATTTGGTTGAAGATACGGCGGGTCAAAGAAATAATATATTTGATAATATTTCAAGATCGGCCAAATTAAGATCATTAAGTATCATTTTAATACCACAATTTCTTGTGATAATATTGGCAATATATAATTTTAATTTTAATCCACATTGCAATCCAAATATAATTCAGGTTTGATTTATTTTTATTGATTGATGTTTACATCACTATAGAAATAATATTAAAAATATTATTATTGTCATCATTTAGAATTTAACAATAAATGGTGCTGAATATAAAATACTTGCACGCAATGAATCAATTACTGGTTGGATTAATGTAATTGAAACAAATAAACCTTATCATATGCGTGTAATGCGTGCTGGTCATTCATTGTTAGGAGGAATTTTTTTAAACACTTTTGATTCTGTTTATGGAAGTTTTTACTTTATGGAAGGTAAATGCAAAATAATTAACTATTTTTTTAATTATGATTTTGAGTAACACCAAACTTAATTATTAAATCTTTTAGCTGTTCGATTGGTTGAAAACAGAAGACGTAATACCAAAGAGAGAGCTTTACAGATGTATGTATGTAAACTAGCCTCAATTATTTTCTTTGGTATAGGAAAATGATTTTTACAATATTTTTTTAGTGGATTGGGAATTGGAGTTTCATCAAAATCGTTACAATTACATAAAGTAGCATTAGATATAGTGGAACTTGATCCAGTAGTATATGAGTATGCTAGAAAATTTTTTGGATTAAAACGTAAACACAATATTTATATTCAAGATGGACGTGAATTTATTAATAATGCAAATAGCCGATATTATGATTATGTGTTGCATGATGTATTTACTGGTGGTTCAGTTCCATCTACACTATTCTCAATAGAAGCATTAGGGCAAATTAAAAGAATTTTAAAGCATGATGGTGTGTTGGCTTTAGTAAGTGATGGAAAAAATTATTTTCTTTGTTTAAAAAAAAAAAATTTGTTAAAATGATTTTTTTTTTTGTTAGAATTTTGTTGGGTCTCAAAAATGGCCACATGTTAAAAGCTTAGTATTAGTTGCAAATACAATTAAAGCAATTTTCCCATATGTAAGGTGTTTCAGAGAAGGTTTACAAGAGGATGGTTTTTTTCAGAATATGGTAAAATTATAATTTAATTATTATAACCTATTTCTTTCTATTTCTTTTTGGCTATTTTTAACTATAAAATATAAAATTTGTTTTAGGTATTTTTTGCATCAAATAAACCTATAAAGTTTCGCCCCACAACAGAACTTGATTATTTAAATAGTGCAATGAGAGAATCTATGCTAGAACAATTTACTAATTGGCCAGTAAATTTAGATAAATTTTCCAACATAAAAGGTGTCATAACAAGTCAGCAAAATCCTTTGGATGATTTGCAACACTTGTCAGCTTTTGAACATTGGAATGTCATGAGAAATTTGTTTCCATTGGAGGTTTGGATAAATTATTGAAATTTAGATATAAATTTGTGCATTTATGTGCATGCATATATATGTCTGATTTTTAATGTAAATTTAGTAACAATTAATTTTGTTTTGACTTATATGTAAAAAACAATGCTTTGAGTGAAAAAAAAGTGTGTATATATGTTTTTATCTAATGCATGAATTATCCTTAATTTTGCTTGAATTGATGGTAAAATTTATTTGAAGCTTCATATAAATATTTTTATGAAGTTGTGTGCTATTCCTATTAAAATCTATTGCTTTGTAACAACACCAATTCAATTTGATCTCTGAATATTTAGATTGAAAATAACAAGCCAATTGTTTTCCCATAATGTTTAATAGATTAAAATAATTTATTTTCATTTCTGCTAAATGTTTAAAAGTATGAATTTGATGCTTATAGACAGTATTTTCACATAAAGTATAACCTGTTTCATAAAACCTTAGAATAATTCTATCTATAAAAAGTCCATAATGTTCTTCAATTAATTCTTCAAAAATCTCAACAAATTTATCAACATTATTACTAGCATTTTGTACTAACAAATCAATCCTTACATCTTCAACTGGAATTTGAAAGTAATCTAATTCTAACTCCAATTCTTTTCTTGTGACATGATGATAAAAAAACTGAGAGCTGTTGTTATTGTTATTGTTATGATTATGATCATTATTATTATTAGTAGCATTGGTATTATTATTATTACTGTTGTTGTTATTATTATAATTAATTTCTTTTGGCCAATTTATTGTTCCTGTTTGATAAAATTCCATGATATAATGAAATGCATAACCATTACGATCAAAAAAATATTCATTATTATTGATTGGATGAAGTAAATCATTATTTCTTTCTTGAAACATTGTTCCTAATAATGTATCAGGATATGCTGTAAGTGTTGAACGAAACATTTGGTGCTGTTAAATAAATGAGTAAATTTATTTATATACGAAGTTAATAATAATAATGATCAATATATTATATATGACCAACCCTCACACCACCAACAACCAATACAATAATTTCTTGATCTTTAGATTTACTTGTCATTTTTATGAAATGTGTGTTAGTTTTTTATCATTAGTATTTGATGCTGATCTATTTTGCTCATTATTATCAATCATTTTACAAAATTTTTGTGACCACTTTTCATTTCATAAAAAACGTGTATAAAATTGCTTTGGAACACAAATTAATTTTTTTGTGTACAAAGGCTAATCTGACCTTGTCTCCGGTAATGGATGATGTCAGGAGGGCATGGCTCTAGAGTTATTAAGTGTATTGTTGTCAAAGGCCTCTCACTTGTACAAAGCCTACTAACGTGTTGGAGTTCCCTCGCTTATTGAAGAGATTTTCTATAGTAACGAGGAATGCATTGCAATCAATTCGCATTTTCGTAAAAGGAGAATCTGACACCTATGATCAACATCAGACTTGTTTTTTTTTTTGGAGATGATTTACTACTTGTATTTGAATATAATTTGAGAGAAGTATTACAACACAATAAATAGTCAATAAAAGATCGTATAACAGCAGGGGTGACGGTGATTATAAATTCAATTTTCAAATTATTATTCAAATTAAAGATGAAATTGTTTACGTCTGATAGATTTAGCACATTATTAGTGAATTCGATATCAAATATAGGAATAGATATTATTAATTACGCACATAAAGAATAACAGATTATTACTGTTGTTATTATTGAAGAATTGGCGGTGCTTTATCAACTTTCATAAGCATAGGCGTCCATTGTTATCATCATCGTCGTCATAGTCATCTTCATAATCATCATCATCTTTAAATTCTATATTAGTTTTAATGGGGCGATATAGGTCTCATCAGAAGCTGGCATGATTGGAACTTCATGCTCACATTCATCTTGATATATACTTTCAGGTGTAAACTACCTAATGAATCATTATTAAGACATCACCTTCTGATAATTGAATGTGCATCAACATCTTCGTGACGAATTATCTGATCCTGACTCATTTGTGTGTATAGAGTACATTAAATGACTGCTATCTGTTAAAGATTCATTGTCATACTCTGAATGATTTATTATTATTTATAAATGATAAATATCCTGATTTTATTAACGATTAGTGTTCCATGTCGCAATCCAAAAAAGGAAACCAAAGTGGTCGCAAAGGTGGTTGCAACCAGGTGTCGCAAACCATTTTTATATGTCGCAAATATGGTTGCAACCATCACCAAGAATTGCGACCAGCATCTATATTAATGATATTGTAGAAATTTTAATCACCAGTTTGCGCATTAACTTGCATACTTAATGATTCATTGTGAATTATTTGTTTTATTATTTGAAAGAGAAACAACTTCTTGTGATTAATATCATTTTCACGAGATAAAATTATATATTTTGTGTAATTTTACAAGTTTTGCAAAAAACTATCAATTATGCATGAAATAAAAAAGCAAGTTATGTGTTAATTATGCATAAATATTTTTTTTTAAATTAAATATTAATTGTTGCTATTATTATGAGCTTTATTTATTGCAATGATTATCAACAGTTAATTTACGGCTCCACTCAATAGAATTATCACCAAAAAAACAAAAGTATCCCATACAAATTTTTCAATATTTAATGTTGATCATGTGATATGTGGCAATTTTGGCAATTTTGGACACTATGTAATCAATCCAATGATATCTTGTGCGATTTTGCTTTTATTATTATTTATTGTTGTTTAATTTTTTGATCTTGTATTACCAACAAACGTTTTTTTCTTCCCATCTAACAAAAACTTCCCAATAATAATTAATATTATTGATTTTTATCAAGTATGTTTTTTATATTTTATACTATTATTTTTGTTGATGCTATTTATCGTTATGTACTGTATATTCATCTAATATTATTATAATGATTGTTTTTAAAAAAACAAAGTATCATG
The DNA here is from genome assembly GCA_910592215.1 of Entrophospora candida. NCBI lineage: Eukaryota > Fungi > Glomeromycota > Glomeromycetes > Entrophosporales > Entrophosporaceae > Entrophospora > Entrophospora candida. The sequence continues at coordinate 6,042 of CAJVPN010000993.1, forward strand.
GGAGTTTTTGTATCGGCCACCAGCCACCAAGAACAAAGCCAAACAAGTCAACAATCACAGTACTTATGTTTTATATTTTATATTTATATTTTTTATTTTATTATTTTTGTTGATACTATTTATCTAATATTATTATGTTTTTTTTTTTTTTAAAAAAAAAAGGATGGGAACGGACGGACGGACCGACGGACGGGAGGAAGGGTGCGTTAATTTGCACTACTGACTAACTAAACCACGAATTGGGTTAGCAGTCGATCGGAATCCGTCGACTTTCCCTCTACTTAGTGAGAAATTACTTTGTATGGAAGTGCTACACGATCGTCACTTACTAAGTATATAATTATACTTTTAAAACGATCCGGACTCCTCGTTAGGAGTTTGAGAAGGCCCTTGTATGGTGCTGTAGTCAGTAGTGCTCTCTGATCTTTTTTATAAAAGAAATGATGATAGAGCCATATTGATTTAATAAAAAAAAAATATATATAATTATATAATAATAATATGGCAATTGGCGATGATGAACAAGAGGGTTTGAAACTTCTCTTTATAGTGAAATGATATTAACTTCTAAAGTCCTTACTGGTATGTCGTCGTACGTACATTTTAGCAGTAAGGATCTGAGCCAATTATTATTTTTATTATTTATTATAATTATCGTTATGAATAAATTAAATAAAAAAATATTAAATGTCAATTATATCATTATCAATTTTTTTTTCTGATGTATATGTTAAATTTGAAATCCGTGCACATTATGTTTTTTTGTTATAAACTCGAACTTCGTTGTTAAAGTAAAATGAAAGTACTCCATTAAAGCTTTCTAATGAATACATTTTCATGCTGAAAGGTACATAAATTCACGGCTATTCAAAAACGGCATTAATTTTTCATTTCAAACCTCAGATTATTTTTTAGTATTGCTTTAAAAGACTTGATAGAGAAGATGCAGAATACTTTAAACTTTCATATGGTTATTACTTTATGGGACGTTGGTTAATAAGTTTTATAAAGGTTCGCGAAAAACTATTTTATAGAAATTTAATAGTCATGACCTCTTATTAATTTTTATTATTTATTTTATTTAGGAGGAAAAATTTTTTAAAAAAAAGAGAAAAAGAGAAAAAATCATTAATCGATTTGATTGGTTACATTTGTAATATCAATCAATAGTTGTTATAACAACATTAAACAATAATATTAGTAACAAACGATGACAACGAATCATCATTTCTTGAGGATATTAAGATCCAGTTTGTGTAGTAGTAATCGAAGTAAGTGATCAATTATTCAATAGTTTGTATAAGATCTATGAAACTTACAAAATATACTAACGAACATTTTATCAATTATTCAATATTTTGTATAGGAGTGGTCGAAGTAAGTGTTAAGAACAAGATCTATGAACAAAATATACTAACGAACGTTTTATCAATTATTCAATATTTTGTGTAGGAGTGTTCTAAGTAAGTGTTAAGAACAAGATCTATGAAACTTGCAAAATATACCAACGAACGTTTTATGAATTATTTAATAGTTTGTATAGGAGTGATTCAAATAAGTGTTAAGAACAAGATTTATGGAGCTTGCGCTAACGAACGTTTTATCAATTATTCAATAGTTTGTGTAGGGGTGATCGAAGTAAGTGTTAAGAACAAGATCTATGAACAAAATATACTAACGAACGTTTTATCAATTATTCAATAGTTTGTGTAGGGGTGATCGAAGTAAGTGTTAAGAACAAGATCATTACGCAATTGAAGACAAAATATTTTAATTAGAGTGAGAGAAATTTAGCTTCGAATGGAATCAAATGAATTTAAAGTTGATTCAAGTGTATATATACAGTCAAACCTTATCACAGTGGATGAATGGGATACATAAGGAAATTTTATTTATTGCCACAATGGATTTTTATATGTGAAGCAAAATTTTAAAAATCTATTATAACAAGAATTTGATTATAGTACACTGTGGTGAGGACTGCTCCGACAAGATTCTTGGGTAGTAGAAGTAGCTATCATAAAATCATCGTACCTATTGTATATTTAACATTAACAATAATAAAACTTTACACTTGTTACAAAATGTTTAATAATGATGATAATAATTACTTGATGAAATATCAAATGGTGATAATGATAGTGATGAATATGAAATAAACAAAACATTAGGAATGTATTAGAAATAAAAATTTGGCATTTTATAATAATAATAAAATTATCACTTATGTTAACATGTCTGAATAGATCATGAAAATCTTTAAACTTTTGCTTCGAATATTAACCTACCAAAACTAAATTGATCAAGTTTTAAAATATAGGGAAGAATTAAAGCAATATATCAATATATCAATGTAAAAAAAAAACAAGTTATAAATTAAGCACTCTAGGCGAAAAAGTTTAAAATAATTACCTACTTTTAATATAACTTATTAATACAATTATTAAAGTAATTTCTAATTTCTATAATTTATGATTTTAAAGGAAAATACTTTTATAATAAAACCTTATCCTGATGCCTTCTTTCTTTATTATATGTTTAATTGCATGATTTTTTTTAAAGGTGTAATAAAAAAAAAAAAAAAGTAAAATTACTAAATAAAATAAGTCGCATATAATAAAACTTCGTAAATATTAAAGTTATTCTGATGCCCTGGTAATTAACTGCTCTTCGTTCTTTATTTTATAACGAATTATAAGTTTATTTTCTGTCAATTGAAAACGTGACTTTGCATATATGAATTCATTTTAAAATTAATAAGTTACACAATATAATTTCAAGATCGTCACTATGTGACAAAGAGAAATTCTTATCATTATCATTTTCTTCCTTCCTCACTGTCGTTGTCACAGAAGGAATATAATCTGTCTTCTTTAAATGTATTCGGATTTCCTCTATTTACACGGCCTTCCCCGCATAAATTTAAATATCCCATTCCCACACATAGACTAGATTGATGAAGAAGCTCAAATTTTAATTTTAATTTCTTCCTGGCAATATTCTGACTTCATGCTGAACTGGTCCAGGAAATAGGCTCATTAGTAACGAAGCTAATGAATCCATTTATAATTGTGTCGTTGTCCCCAAATTAAAAACTATTGTTCTATATAGCTGGATCAAAACAGCCAAAGATTATTAATATTTGGTGGATAAACGAATTAATAAAATCAATCGTCCGCTAATATATAAGTATTTACTGAAGTATCTTGGTAATTTGATTTATTTGATGAAAGAAAGATTAAAAGAATTAGCTCTCTCGATAATTTTATTCCGAATCTCTAAATAAATTGGTTTCAACACAATTATGCAAAAACATTTAATAACGATGTTTTGTGGCGGTAGTGATATTGATATAGAGTAATTGGGCTGGAAAGTTATAATTTTTTGAATTTTATAATAATAAATAATAATAATTAATTAAAACGTTTATGATAATCAGCAAGAATTATTATAATTAATTATTTTAAAAAAAAGTGATTTTTTTAAGAAAAACGCGATGGTTGTTTTTTTTTTGGACACGTGAATCCATTCTTGCAACATAGAAAATATAAATATTGTCCGGCAAGCCAGATTTGAACTAGCGACCTAGAGATGACAGGTTCTTGTACTACAGTCTCCCGCTCTACCAACTGAGCTATTGCCGGGGAATCATGAAAAAATTAAGTTAATCAAATAAATATAGAATTATATAATAATTAAATTAATATTTAATATTAACGATTTACAACATTTATTTATTTATTTCCTTATGAATTATAAATCAAATTAAAATGATATTGATGTTCATGTGTTTCAATGTTTCCTACAAGCAAGACAATTTTTAAAGGTTTATTTGTATAATGAATATTGATCGACGGTCATTCTTGCAGCCTTTACGCAAAACACTATTCATAACCTAAAACTGTTTACATCTAGAAAATTTTGATATTTCTTCCTTTAATAAAAAGTCAGTAGTAACTTTTATTGTTGCATTTGTATATTGTTGGTTATTAATGAAGAATGTTGTATGAAAACTTTTGATATTATTAAAGGTTATATGCTATTATTCAATCTTTATAATTTATCAGGCTGCTTATAATGCGTTGTAGAATACAATTTGAGGCATTTCAGCCGATTATTCATTGTTAAAAACAATTTTTTGGAAAACAAAAAATATAATTTGACAATTTTACCTTGGCGATTTGTTATTATTTATGGCAAGTGTCTTTTGATCGTGTCAACACACAAAAACTTTACACAGAAAAATAGATGAATATTTTTTAAAAATCTTTATTGGAAAAATTTTTATAGAAAACCTTTGACATATCGTTATATACAAATTGGCTGACATTTGGGTAATCTACAAGTGAAAATGAAGTCAATTGTCTGTATATATTTTGTGTATGTTAGTGTGTATATATATAAAATCACAAAAGGGTTCCAAGATATTTATCAGATATTGTTTATATAACGTGTTTTTTGATATAATTTTTAAACACTATGCATGTAATTTCCAATTAAAACACCAGCTGCCCCGATCACAAATCCAACTGTTGCTGAAACAAACGCATCAAGCCTTCTACGTTTAGATTCAGCAGCGCCATCTGCTTCTTTTGCTTCTGATTCTTTTAATCTATTTCGAAGTACTATCAATTCCATCTTATTTGCCTCATCATTATCATCTATATCATCATGTTTACGCTTATGACTAGTGTTCAATGTAACGGAGAGTTCTTTTGATTCTTGGCTCAGAAAAGATGGACCTTCGCCATTAATATCAGGATTTTCATTAATATTTTTGTATTCGGAATCAATAGTTTCACCAAGTGAAATATACATTTGATTGGAGTCTTGCTCAATTTGTGAAGATATACGTTCTTGTGCAAAAATGTCAAGCGGGGATTTGTTTATATTGGTTGTGCTTTCGTTTTTGGTCGATGTTTTAGTTACAGGGGAGACAGAATAATGATCTGGGGTGAATGCTGGTGTAACGGGTTTATCTGGACTTTCAAACTCTAGTTTGTCATTAATTCCTGATGATGATGATGATGATGATGACGATGATGATGCTTCATTGATGTCAGCGTGTGTGTTTTTTTGTTTGTTCATTTGTTCTTTTTCATTAACAAGATATTTTGTTAAATCACTTTCTTCAGTTGGAGAGGGTTCCATTACTTTTTTAAAAAAGATTTGTCTTTTAATCATTATCATCATCCATCTTAACATCAATAATGACGACTTATTTATTATTTACCTTTTTCAATCCTTTCTCGGACTTCGACATTAGAAACAATCATTTTTTCACCTTTAAATTTAGAAATTAAATATTAATTAAAAAAAAATAAAGAATTTTAAATATAACATTAGAAACATGTATGCGTGCAACTTACAATAATCCTTTTTGTCGGCACTTTTTTTAATTTGAGGATCAATCAAGGACGATGTGGAACTTTCTCCTACATCAACGGTACCTTGTTTTTCCTGATTACTAATAAATAATCAAATAAAACTAAAATTCAATATTTCCTTTGATAAAAAACTATTTTTGTTATTTTATTATTATTAATTATTACCCGTCATTAATGATTATCGACTGTTTTGTTATAGAAGTGGATTCTGCAATTGCACGATATTTAGTAGTATTATCCTTCTTAACTCTCTGTTTAGATGGCTCTCCAAGATCTTCGACATTATCAGAAGAAATGCCTGCGACTTTTATACCGCTAGAAATTGGCTCGTTGTTGAAATTATTAATATTTGTCATTTTTTTTGGAAAGAAAACACGTGCAGATAAATGTTGATATAAATCTATAAATTAATTAAGAAAAAAAAAAATTTTTTTTTAATCAATTAATGTTATATGAATAATTATAAAACATTAAAGGGTCGAGCAAAAATTAAGCATACTTTGATTACGTCTGACATTATGACCAAATGTAATTACATCATTCTGCTTCAATACTTTCCAGTCGCTATCTTCCGATCCATCTCCCAATTTTATGCCATTAATATAAGTTCCATGAGTGCTTTTTAAATCCTTTAACATAATCTAAATATTCAATAATCGTATTAAAACTACTTGCGTCATAATAAAGTAAAGTAACAATAATAATAATAATTTAACAATATACCTGTCCACCATCTTCTTTTAACACCGCATGTTCTCTTGACATCACTTCACAAGTAAACACTCCATTATCTGTCCTTGATTCTCTTTGATTTCTACTACCACTAACTCTACCAATTTTTATTTCTTGTGCAGATGTGAATCTCAATTGTTTTGTTGCAAAAGTAGTAGAATCATTCAAGGGTACCAGGTGCATATGAACAACAGTTTGATTTTCAGACGAACTAGGAATAGATTGTGGTTTAGAATTTGTTGAAACATTGTCAATTTCAGTGTGTTCTGGATCAGTAAAGTTTATAAAGTTGCTACGTGGTGTTGTTCTCAGCATTTTTTTTTATTTTTGTTGAAGTTGTAGATTCCGTGTAACATCACATCGGTGCCTTTTTAATATGTACAAGGGAGCCAAGCTGTAACACAGATTTTTTATCATCTCCTAAAACAATAAAACAATACGATTTGTATAATAATTATCTTTAGATTAAAAATGAAATGTCAAGAAGATTTAAAGCAATATATAGAAGTACTGAATTTATTTTCTGATCCACCTAACGTGAAAATGCAAGACAAAATTTCTCTTGGCATACTCTACAACATCTGTTACTATTTATCGCCTCAAGATATTTCAATGTTGACGTGTGTTTGTAAGCATTTTAAAATTATGCTAGGTGAAAAGTATTTTCCAATGGCCAGAATTATTTGGAAGCATTCACGCGAAACCTTCACTCCATTCAAACATATGGGTCCACCTTTTGATTTAACAGAAAAACAATTTGCCATGATTTTGAATTTTCAAAAGGGTTGTCAGATTTGTAAAAGAAAAGACAAAACTATCCAAATTTATTGGGTTGGTTTTATAAGATCTTGTAAAGATTGTTTGCAATACATGGCTAAAAGGTAATAATAACAAGCAATAATATTTAGTCATCATTATTATTCGTCATGATGTAAATATTAATCTTATCTCACTTATTTATTAAACAAGTCGAAAACAATTGCTGGATTGTGAGTGGGCGAGAAATGAATGTGTGGTTGACTGTACACCATATGTAATACCATATTTAGATACCACAAAAACAAAATACTATTTACCCACCCAAATAATGAAAACACAAGCTGAATATGATAGTTTACTTTTCTCTAATCAAAATTTATGGGTAGCAAAAAAAAAACTAGAAGCTGAACAATTTGTAGATCAATCACTTATTCTTTTTGAATGGGTTAACGAATGTTTGAAAGTGCAGCACAACATCCAATTAACAAACCTGGGTTTTATCATATCACGAGTCTGTAATAAATTTCCTTCTTATACAATGGATCAATTTGAAAAGCATTCTTTAACTTTGAAAGTCAAAAAACTTATTTCTTCAAATCCATGTATAAAAATTGATTGGCAAAAATTTGAAATTGAATTAATTGATTCAATCGAATCATACAATGACAACGATTAAAAGTTTGTGTGTATGTAGATTTACTATTGGTTATTAATAAAATGTTGGCTTTTTCTTTTCTGTGTTTTATTATATGGGCTATCTTTAAAAGGCTTCAGAGACTCATAAAAATATGTAATTAAAGAAATAAAATTGTAAATTGGTAGAGATATTGATCAAAAGAATAAAGTTACAGAAAAAATTTTGGAAATGATGCCAAAAAAGTAAATGTCGTTTTTTATATATTACAATCAATATTAATATTAATTTTTTGTATTAATTATGTTCATAAAATTTCCGGCAAAATTATGTCAAATCACGTGATATGTGAATTTTTAACGTCTATACTACCAAGGATTTCAGTAATTAAAACTATTTGATATCACCATTGTACTATTAACATGATATTAATATCTCATTCATTATTCTTGTTTTTCTTTAATATATAAAATCTGTTCCTATATATGGGCATACTGTAATGAAACCAGATAAAGTGTAATGCGGAATTATAAGGTTCAAATTAATCTACCAGTATGACACATAAAGACACTTGTCATCGATGATTGGGCTGGTGGCTATCATTGCTGCAAATAGATTCAAGATTTAATATAATTAGGGTCTGGGCCATTTTACCAACACCCACTTCACTGACAGGACACTTCGCCAACAATAAACACATCAGGAAAATGGGTACAAATATTATGTGTATATAATACACAATTGCAGGGATTAAGCATATAATATGCATACAAATCACATATTTTTTTATGTATGCAAATTGTACATATATTATATGCTTAATCCCTGCAATTGCATATTATATATGCATAATATTTGTACCCATTTTCCTGATGCAGAGTTACTTTTAACCTCCACACAATCAAAAATGTTAAAATATCACATCACATGTTGTCAGTAGAGTAGACGGGGCCCTATAATTATTGTCATTAGTATTGTTAGTCATATTAGTCAAGAGAACTAAAATAAAATTTGCAATTATTTGCGACAGCCATAAATATTTTATAATGGTAACTACCAAGGGTAACTATTATATGGGGCATGCTGCAACGAAACCAGACAAAGTGAACATTGGTATTACCAAGAATTTCAGGGATCAAAATTTAGTCATTTGTAATGTGATCATAATTAACAGTTTTATAATATCCTATTTATTATCTTAAGTGATATGTAGTACCACCCCTATATAAAAATAGTTAATATGAAACTCATTTACATTAGATCTACCATGGAACCCAAAAATTACAGCACCATTAGAAGTATTTTGAAAAAGGAGCAAGATGAAAAAATTGCTCTTTACATTTTCAAAATAAATGACACTCAAACACTGGAAGCTTATCTAAGGAAAGAAAAGATCACCTATGAAATTTACCAAGAAGAAAGAAAAATAATAAACATTAAGAAAAGAAAGCAGAGTGAAGGTGCATCATTCCCTAACAAAAAGCAGAAATCCTTAGAGGGAAAGTAAGCTTACAATATTGATTTATTTTTTTCACTGGTTATTACTACAAAATGTAATTAATGATCATCATACTGCATTGCTTATCAATAAAGAAAAAACATTGTTTGAATCATTGACATTGAAACAAGGTAAATAATCCTGCCTTGTATTGGAACATTATAAAAACATCACCAACTCACTTAATTTTCAGGTAAAAAATTCCAATAACAAATCCTTCTAATAATCACATTAAACAATTTTATTTTGGTTTAAAAAACAAACAAATAATCAATAAATATTTACATAATTTTCTACTTATAAATGGCTTTGGGTCCAAGTATTTTCCTCCCATGCAAGTGCTCTGACGATTTTTAACTTATATTTTTTATGTATTTTTCTATTATTAGTTGAATTAAAATAAAATAATTTTTTTTTTTTGTCGCAAATAAATTCTAAGTCATGTGCCACTAATATTAATTTATCATTGGACAAAATCATGCATAAATTGTAACAATTGCGATCTAAATCAATAAAAAAAAATTTTTTTAATTAATTAATTCTTAAATCTTGAATTTACAAAATGGCAACGTACGAAGAAAAAATTGAAAAAGAATTAAATGATGCAAAAGTAGAGCACGAAGATGCAAAGAAGAAGTTGGAGGAGTGTAAAAGGATATTAGATGAGCTGGAGGAGAAGTTAGAAAGAAAAGAATGGGGAAATGATATAGAATTAAAAGAGTTGTGGAAAGAACGGAGAGTTGAGTTAAGGAAAGAAAAAGAGAGGTTAGAGGCGGATAAGGAGAAGTGGGGGGATCAAGTGACATATTTGCAACGTGAATTAGTTGATTTTAATAAAAAAAGAGAAGGTAACAAACAAATTGCATAAAAAAAAAAATTATTTTCATTCATTCCATTTCACTTATTTACTTATTCGTTTGATTACTGTTTACAACTTTAACATTACTTTCTACTTCACTTCATTTATTTCTTAAACTGCATTTGAATATTCTAAACCTATATTGCTTTCTCTGTTGGTAATATTTTGTATTTTCCTTTGATTATTTTTATTCCATCTTTTATTAAATATACAATCATTTTTTTACTGTTCATTTTAATGTCAATAATTCCTATCTTAGATAATGGTATGTTATTTCCTTATCTAGTACTAATTTTTTTTCTTTTATTATATTAATCATTTTTATTCCTCCTTTTATATCATTCACAATACATTTATTAGGCGACAGAGACAGTAAGTTTCCTTGTTGTTTAAGAGCAGGAAATACTTGTTATTATCAGTATACTGTTTAACTAATATCTACTTTAGAAATCATAGTATATCTGAGAGGCCTTATTGGGAATAGTCCTAATCGTAAATCATTTTCACATGTTCATAATATCAAAAATGAAAATGTAACCATTGTTAGAGAGCTTGGATGGCGATTTAAGCTAGTTAATAGAGATAATCAAATGAGAATTTTACGACATCTGATACAGAGAATATATGAGCAATGGCTTGCAATTCGTTCTAATATAACAATGAAAGGCAGCAGCGATTACAAAAAAGGACTAATAATCCCTTTAGTAGGTGGTGCAAGTGGGATTGGCAAAACAAGATTCATATCAGAAGCAGTAAATTACATTGCAGAACGTGCTGAAAAAGATAGTCCAAACAATAGTTGTATTATAAATGATTCAAGGATTAGAGAAAGGTATATGTAATTAGATTTTTTTTTTTTTTTTTTAATGGGAAAATTTACAATCTTGTTTTGATATAGATTCTGTTCATCAATGATCCATACTGCACAAAGGCAGTTGGTTCTCAAAATTGACTTGATGGGTACACGATATGGGTATCCATTTGGTGAAAAAGATTTTAGTATAGCACTTCTAGTTGCATATATGGATGGATTTAAGCAAATTGTGCAAACTTCAGAGCAAACGGTTTTAATTATAGCAAAGTGTGTATTGAAAATGTATTTGTATTCTATGGTTTTATTTATATATATTAACAAAATATTCTCATTAGTTATATGAATTCATTAGAGAATCCAATTAGAGAAGCTTTTATAATTATTGAAGAACTTGAAAAAAGTCTTCAACTAACTATTAATGCTGATCTCTGCTTTCTCATTCCAATTGATGAAGTACAGTCTAACTCAAAAGAGCTTCATAAGATCCTCAGTTTGATCACTAATACACATCTTGACTCTTCTATTCACACCTTATTTGTCCCTATACTTTCTGGTACAAACATTGCTCATCTTAGATCAACTACCACAATTAGCGGTTCTGCATTTGAACTTATTCAACTTCCACTTCTTCGAAAAGCAGATTATTCGGAAATTCTTAATGATCTCTTCCCTAATAATAACTTTGTTATCAAAAAGGAAATACAATATGCACTTGAAGACATTGAAGGACCACCAAGATTGTTGCAGGTATTATTATATGAGTCATCAGAATGTGGAACAGGTCAAAATATAGCAGGACCAGCTACTGTGTTAGAACGACAAGTTCAACTTGATAAAATTTCTTTCTTTCTTGAATCAGTGACTTATGATGGGATTGTGTCAATGTTTGAATCAATTTCAGGATACATTCAATATGCTAATCTTTTTAAATCCTTTGATAGTCTTTATTATCAGAACCGAGCAGATATCATTTTTGCTTCTGTTGTCACAAATAGGCAAGTGCAATTAAATACAGAAATTGCTGAATTAACAGTAAATCACTTAGTTGATGAGGGGATGGTTTTTTTGCGAACATCTCCAAGGACTGATGCTGAAGAAATTATTGACAAAAAACATGATTCTACTACTACCATTTATTATCTTCACCTTCCATATATATATCTATATTGCCTTCATAAATCTGCTGTTTCTATTCGTTCTCCACTACTAAATCTCATTGCAGATCCAAAACTCAAGGTCAATCCAGATGATGCTGAAGATTTAGATGTCAACATGTTTCTTTTTAGACTTTACACTTGGCATTTGTTGGGTGCAGAATGGGTGAAACTGAGTGAAGTACTAAAAGATGTTTTTAACAATAAAAATAAATTATTAGGAGATATAAAGTTGCATGTGGGAAATGTGAAACCTGACAAGAAGTTTGATGATGAATATGCACAAAGATTTAAGTTACAGAAAGCTTCTAAGAAAATCACCACTTCAAACTTCCATCATTATATTGATGAATTGCAATCAAATTCATTTATGGCAATCTTAAACAAAGAGAAGGCTAACTTTGCTGATTGGTTTGTGATATTTTCAAAAGCTATGGATGTTCCAAGTTTCCTTTCCACTCAGCCAAATATGAAAGCAACTCGGTCTTTTACACCTCAAAGGAATACTAATGAAGTGAATAATGTTTATGTTTAGTTACTATTATTTATATATAGTATTTTATTCTCAATTGTTTTCCACTTCAATTGCAGGAACAGTCACATTACTTTGTGATATTAGGTCAGTCAAAACGTCTTAAAGTTACTTCATTAAGTTTACAGGATATTTATAATGAGATAAATAAGGTAAAATATAATATTAATATTAATATTAATAGTTATTATAAATAAAGTTATCATATTGATATTCAACTATTCTTTCTTTTAGGTGCAGAAAATTGTTAATTCAGATGAAATAATTGCATTCATTCTTTTAATAATAACTGATGCACCTGAGAAAAAGGTAGCAGAACTTCCAGAAGAATTAATAGAACATGTTATAGTAATGTCACAAGAAAAATTTGATGGATACTTTGGCAGTGTGTCACCGATTAAATTTGGGAGAGCTTATTTTAATTGGTGATAACAATTATTTTTGTTTTGCGTGGATCAGAATGAATAGGGATCAATGAATTGATTTTGGTATTAGCGAATAATTTTGTTTAAAGAAGATAAAAGTTTT
>CAJVPN010000994.1:0-18930 GCA_910592215.1 Entrophospora candida
AATGTTGATCGCGCCAAAAACCGAAAAAAACAGGCACAGCTAAACATAAAAAGAGATAATTGGCGAAAAACCTGCACAAAGATTATGAACTTTGCGAATTTCGGAAGGAGATGGTGACACGGGAAATAGAAAATTTCTTCTTTGTGTTAACAAAAAATTTTTTAAAAAAAACGTTTAATAGTAATAAAAATGGATTTAACAATATTAGAAAAATATTTTAATGAAAATGAAAGATTTTTAAATACAGAAGAGAATAGTGATGTAAAAATTAATGTTGGTGTAAAACCAAACATTAAAGAAATTCATGCTCATTCATTCATTTTACAAGTTCATTGTCCATTTTTTAGAAATGCTTTAATCAATGCAACAAAAACAAATGGTTATTATATTATTGAAAAATCGAATATTAGTGAATTAATTTTTAGACCTATTTTAAAGTAAGTTTACTAAATTAGTATTAAATTGTATTGTATTTATTTTTTGATTGAATATATACATATATATAACAATAATAACAATATTTTACTTTTAAAGATTTTTATATACTTGCAAAATTGAATTAGACAATTTTACTGGAGTTGATATTTTGGAAATATTAATTGCAGCTGATGAACTTGGTCTTGAATCACTCTATGAATATACAATAAAATATTTTATTGAGAAACACGAGGATTATATAAAAGAAAATCCAATTAAAATTCTCAAGTCAATTTATTCTAACAAAGGATTTAAGGAATTGAAAAATATTTATTTAAAAACATTTTGTAATTATAGTGAAAAATTATTTCAGTCAAGTGAATTTGAATCATTGGAGAAACCAATTCTATTGGAAGTTCTCAAAAGAGATGATTTTGTTGTTGACGAGATAGTTATTTGGGAAAATGTTATTAAATGGGGATTGGCAAGGCATCCAGAAATCAATAATATTAATGTTGATGATTGGTCATTGCAAAACTTTGCAGATTTGGAAAATACAATAAAAGAATTTATTCCTTTGATTCGATTTCAGGATATCTCTAGCAAAGATTTTAATGACAAAATTGCATCATACCAATTGCTTCTTCCGAAAGCTTTATGGAAAAGCCTTTTACAATATTATTTAGTTCCTGATGATCAGCAAATTTCAAATTTTTTACCATCAAGAATTCCTCCAACAATAATTGACTCAACAACAATTAAAGAAAAAATTGCTTTGCTTTTTGCAAGTTGGATTGATAGGAAGAATCCTCCATATAATTCATTAAGAGAAGTTAAATACCAATTTAAGCTTTTATATCGTAGTAGTAGAGATGGTTTAAGTGCAGCTGCTTTCCATCAAAAATGTGATAACATTAACAAAACCCTTGTGGTTGGCAAAATACAAAACACTGAGCAAATTGTTGGTGGATATAATCCACTTAATTGGAATGCAAACATGAATAGTGGTCATATATTTAAAAACACCACAGAAAGTTTTATATTTAATATAAGTAATAGAGATAATATTAATACTGCACAGTTTAGTTATGTTATGAATAATTACAAGCGTGCAATTTGTTGCCATCCTTCTTATTTACCTCTTTTTGGTGAAGGTAATAATCTTTTTTTTAGAACAGATGGTAGTATTGCAAGTTTTTCAGGTGTTTATAATAACATCAATATAGTAAATGGTAGCAAATTTGATGAACTAGAAGCTTTTCAAATAATTGATAAAAATTAATATAAGTGACAAATTATTCTACTTATTAATAAATATATAGACTTAAACTAATATTTTTATATATAATAAAAATAATCTTTATTTGTTTATAAAAGTAATATTTTCAATATTTTCACAAAGTTATGATAATAATAAGTCTTTTCAATTCAAAACAATGATATCACAACATTAATTAATAATACCATTATTACAAAGGTTAAAACATATAAGTAAACATGTGGATGATCCAACTAGCTTATTAATTGAATCTGACTTTTAAAGTTTTAAAACATCTTGAAAACAAGATCTTCATATTTTGATGTGATTAAAATAAGCTTTTTCTTAAAAAAAAGTTATAAAACTTTTAGTGGCTCTGATGATTTGAAAATATTGAAAACAAACACACCTATATATTATATTTTAGAAAAAGGCGATTTGAATTTATTGTGTAGAATCAGACAAAATGAAAATTTGGAAAGAGAAGAAAGGTAATTTTAAAGATTAAAGAATATATTGTTCCTTTAATTAGGGCTTGAAATATTTTTAATAAGGACTTTTGTAACTAAATTATGTTTTATCAAATGTTATTTATTCCTGATAAACAATCAACTTCAAAGTTATTGCCATCAAGAAATCTAATTATTGAATCAACAACAATCAATCAAAAACTTGTATTGTTTTTGCAAGTTGGATTAATAGAAAATCCCCATCATATATTTCACGAGAAGTAATAGAATTATACTAATGCTGCTCAATTTATTAACTCTTTTGGTTGTGGTTGTGACATTGGTATTTGTTTGGTAAAAATGGTAGTTTTTCATTGACCTGTAAGTGAATTCAATGAATTAGAAAAAGTATTGTTTTTTAAAATAAATTTAGGGATGATCTTTTTATGACCAGTCCTATATATATAAATCATAATTATGCAAGTATAAATAAAAAAAATGTAAATAATTTTTTTTACATGGTGTTTTAGATCACTCCAAACAACTGAAAATCAATAGCCTTGTCTAAGAGACTTTACCTTCAACTAGGTTGTGGGTAAAACTCCTCCAGAAATCAATCAACAGAGTTACACATTAATAGTTAATTAGAGTTTCAGCAAAGTTTCGCATTTGGGGGTTTTGTCAATTGTCAAAGTTTTGACAAGGTATATACTAATTGTTCATTAGAGTTTCGACAGAGTTTTGACAGTCACTAAAATTAGAATAGGCAAGCATTTAAAAAATTTGATTGGTCAAGGCTTCTCACAGGTGACACGAAGTTTTTTTTCCCAAAATGTCTTCATCTTTAGAAAATATCACAAATACTATTAGCAACCTTGTTAATTTTAACGAAGATGATCTACCATTAAAATATATAAGTAAACTTATAAACGATTTAACAAACTTGCTGAATAAATCTGACTTTTATGATATAGAAATTAAAGTTGGAGCAGAGGAGGATATTAAAATTTTCAAAGCTCATTCAAACATTTTAAAAGCAAGATCCTCGTACTTTAAAGCTGCTTTATCGAATGAGTGGAATAAAAAATCCGAAGATGGTACTATTTTATTTGAAAAAGATAACACATCTCCTAAAATATTCGAAGTTCTTTTAAAGTAAGATTAAATTTTCTGATTAATTGATAGATTAATTAATATATTTTTTTATAATAAATATCTAAACAATTTATATACTTTTATTACTATTTTTTAAAGATATATTTATAATGGAATTCTCAACATAAATAATTTGGAACCTTATGAAATTATTGAACTTCTTAAAACATGTGATGAACTAGAGTTTAATGAATTAACTGACGACTTACAAAATCATTTGATAGTAAAAAAACAAGGATGGACTCAACAGAATTTAAATTATATATATAATAATGTATCAGAATATCAACCATTTAGTATACTTAAAGATTACTTTGACAACAATCCAGAATTATTCCTAACATCTAATGATTTCAAAGATATTGGAAAACCAATGTTAATGTCTCTTTTATTGGAAAAAGATGTTTTGGATTTAGAGGAAATTGATATTTGGGATTATGTCATCAAATGGGGAATTGGACAAATTGAAAATTTAGAAGAAAAAAAAAGTGCTTTAGAATTGAATGAAATTGAATTTAAAAAGTTAAAGAAAACATTAGAAGATATTATTCCTTTAGTCCGATTTCAAGATATCTCTACTGAGGATTTTTGTTATAAAATTATGCCATATCAGAAGCTTTTTCCTGAGTTATTCTGGAATAACCTTTTACACAATTATTTAATTCCTCATAAAAAATCAACCTTATTACCATCAAGAAATCAAATAATTGACTCAACAACAATAATTAAAGAAAAAAAAGTTACTTTGCTTTTTGCAAGTTGGATTGATAGGAAGAATCCTCCGTATAATTCATTAAGAGAAGTTAAATACAAATTTAAGCTTTTATATCGTATCAGCAGAGATGGTTTAAGTGCAGCTACTTTTCATCAAAAATGCGATAATATTAACAAAACTCTTGTAGTTAGTAAAATACAAAATTCTGAGCAAATTGTTGGTGGATATAACCCATTTGATTGGAGTGGAAATGGTTTATATAAAAATACAATTGATAGTTTTATATTTAATATAAGTAATAGAAATGATATCAGTGCTGCACAGTTTAGTTATACTTTTCAGAACCAACAAAATGCAATCTATTGTGATCTAAATTACTTTCCTACTTTTGGTAGTGGTCATGATTTGTATTTTGATACAAATAAGACTATTAGTGGTACACCAAATACTTACAATAACATCAATATAGTAACTGGCAGTGTGTTTGATGAATTGGAAGTTTTTCAAATAATTAATAAAAATTAATACAATCATGAATCAAATTTTTTTATCAGAATTGGAGAAGATTGTTATTGTTATTTATTCACTTCATTAAATATCTTTTAGGAGTTAATATATAAATAAAAAGTTAAATTTGTTTTTATACACTAGTAGATAATTTATCATTGTTTTTTCTTCTATTGTTATGATTTTAATATACACAACTTCTTCACTTTCAATGATGATAACTTTTTTATTTTTCTTTTCAGATTTCTTAATAATTTTCAAAATAAATTTTTTTAAAGCAATTTTACCGGATCTTCATCTGGGTCAATACTATCTTTATTTTAATAAACCCCCATAAACTTTAAATCATTAATTCAATAGTTGACTTTTTTTTCTTGATATCCTGGTTAATTAATTTGTATTTCCTTAATTGTTTTTTCATTATATAAACTTTACAAATAATTTTTACTTTCTGCGATTCTAATTTCAATAATTCATATTTTTTTTTATTGCAACCTGATTTCTTGCTATATATTGTCCCTCAGATATGTTTATACCATATAATCGATTGGGGTCAGGGTCACTATTTTGGAAAGAGAAGAAAGATAATTTTAAAGAATTAAAGAATATATTGTTCCTTTAATTAGGGTTTGAAATATTTTTAACGTAACTAAAATTATGCTTTATCAAATGTTATTTATTGGGGGATTTGTATAGAGGTGTTATTCGATTCCTGATAAATAATCAATTTCAAATTTATTGCCATTCAAGAAATCTAATTATTGAATCAACAACAATCAATCAAAAGCTTGTATTGTTTTTGCAAGTTAGATTGATAGAAAATCCCCAACATATATTTCACTCAGAGAAGTAATAGGAATTATACTAATGCTGCTCTATTTATTAACTCTTTTGATTATGGTTGTGACATTAGTATTTGTTTGGTAAAAATGGTTTCCGTTAACTTGTGGGTAAATTTAATGAATTAGAAAAAATATTAATTTTTTACAATGAATTTTTTTTACATGGTGTTTTAGATCACTTCAAACAATCAAAAATTGGCAGATTTATCTAAGAAACTTTTACCTTCAATTGGAAAATGTCATGAAGCAATCAAAATAATCATTTAATAAAAAGTTGCTTTTTAGATAAGCGAGCATTTATAAGATTTCTCGCATGCATGTGACACAAATATATTTTTTTCCAAAATGTCATTATCTTTAGAAAATATCACAACTATTAGCAATTTTAACAATGATCTACCATTAAAATATATAAGTAAACTTATAAACGATTTAACAAACATGCTGAGTAAATCTGATTCTTATGATATGGAGATTAAAGTTGGAGTAGAGCAGGATATTAAAATTTTCAAAGCTCATTCAAGCGTTTTAAAAGCCAGATCCTCGTACTTTAAAGCTGCTTTATCGAATGAGTGGAATAAAAAATCTGAAGACGGTACTATTTTATTTGAAAAAGATAACACATCTCCTAAAGTATTCGAAGTTCTTTTAAAGTAAGATTAAATTTTTTGATTAATTAATATATTTTTTTATAATAAATATCTAAACAATTTATATACTTTTATTACTATTTTTTAAAGATATATTTATAATGGAATTCTCAACATAAATAATTTGGAACCTTATGAAATTATTGAACTTCTTAAAATATGTGATGAACTAGAGTTTAGTGAATTAATTGATGACTTACAAAATCATTTAATTGTAAAAAATCAAGGATGGACTCAACAGAATTTAAATTATATATATAATAATGTATCAAAATATCAACCATTTAGTATACTTAAAGATTACTTTGACAACAATCCAGAATTATTCCTAACATCTAAGGATTTCAAAAATATTGAAAAACCAATGTTAATGTCTTTATTGGGAAGAGATGATTTGGATATAGAGGAAATTGATATTTGGGATTATGTCGTCAAATGGGGAATTGGACAGATTGAAAATTTAGAAGAAGGAAAAAAAATTATTTTAGAGCTGAATGAAAATGATCTTAAAGAGTTAAAGAAGGTACTAGAAGATATTATTCCTTTAATTCGATTTCAAGATATCTCTAACGAGGATTTTTGTTATAAAGTTATACCATACCAGAAGGTTTTTCCCGAGTTATTCTGGAATAACCTTTTACACAATTATATAGTTCCTTATAAAAAATCGGCCTTAAATTTATTACCATCAAGAAATCAAATAATTGACTCAACAACAATAATTAAAGAAAAAAAAGTTACTTTGCTTTTTGCAAGTTGGATTGATAGGAAGAATCCTCCGTATAATTCATTCAGAGAAGTCAAATACAAATTTAAGCTTTTATATCGGAGCAGCAGAGATGGTTTAAGTGCAGCTACTTTTCATCAAAAATGCGATAATATCAACCAAACTATTGCAGTTGGCAAAATACAAAACACTGAGCAAATTGTTGGTGGATATAATCCACTTGATTGGAATGCAAATGGTTCATATAAAAATACAAATGATAGTTTTATATTTAATATAAGTAATAGAAATAATATTGGTACTGCACAGTTTAGTTATGTTATTAATAATCAACAAAATGCAGTGTATTGTCATTCAAATCACCCTCCTACTTTTGGTGGTAGTAGTCATGATTTGTATTTTAATGCAAATAAGACTATTAGTAGTTCACCAAATACTTACAATAACATCAATATAGTAAATGGTAGTGTGTGTGATGAATTGGAGGTTTTTCAAATAATTAATAAAAATTAATATAATTTTTATTTTGGAAATTTGGGAATTATTTTGTGAATCATCGTTCGTATTATTATATACAAATAAATTCAGAACACTTAATTGACTGGTAAAAATTCATAATAAAGAATTTCATTCTCATCCGTACATTTTGTATTTGCATTGTTTATATATTTATTTATTTCACCAATTTTAATTTAGTGATTTGATAATTAAGCGATTAGACGAAAATTCTAAATTTTCAAAAGCAATATTTTTCAAATCATGCAAGGTCATCCCGGTCACAATAGTTTTTAGATAGATTAATGTGACAGATAAATCCGATAATAGTATTTATTATCACAACCTATCAAGTAAAATAACAATGAAACTCAAGGTTAGACTTAACCTCCGTCATTTCAGATAATAGATATTTGTTATAAATAATGTGAATCAAAACTTTTTAATAATGAGATATTTATCTAAAAATGATTTCGCATTACATATAAAAAAATCCCTTAATATTAATATTTAAAAAGAACCACGAATCAATCAATAATATTTGATGACACCTAGTACAATAAATAACCCTTCGTTAGAATAAAATTTACCTTAATTGAATAAACTATAATAATGGTAATGGTAGAATGTTGTAATACATAAATATAGTAAATAAAAAAAATTGACACTTCACAACAAGACTTGCAATAGATACTTATAAAGCTGCCAAATATGCACATTACACAAGAAAATATTATGCGATAGATATAGATTAAAAGTAGGATCATCGATTTATATAGATAGACACAAGGAGTAGTTGATTGGGTGGAATAATGAAATATATGAAGTGATGTTCGCACAAAAGGAAAGTCGATCAATTTGTAAAAAGATTTATAATGGAAAATGAATTCGAGAAGATGTATAAATATTAATATAAATATTATTATAGGCTTTAGAAACGATCGAAGTAAGTAATAGTCAGTTATTGAGACAGGCATCTCTGTTAAACAATCGCATGAGTTTAAGGTTCGGAACAAGCAACAATGTGTGGAGAAGTTTTTAAAAATTATTACACAACTAGTGAGGCCGTTTGCAATTAAAGAATCTAAAAAAAGAAGATTTCGTCACTTCGGTCGAGAAATGAGCGGGAAAATTTAAGATAAATCTTAGTCTGGAACATTTGGCGCAGAACTTTATATTAATATAGAACAATAGCCCACATTTTGTGTGATTACTATCACGTGGCTGATTAACCATAATAATATATATGTAATGCATAATAAATAAATAATTTAAAAACTTTCATATAAAACTTATATTTCTTTGGGTTTCAAAGTTAAATAGTTAACGCCAAGTTTTTTTTTTTTTGATAAAAAAAAAAAAAATTTCTTCTGCTAGTTGTTCCTTCTTATCTCCCTAATAATCTATTTTTTTTTTTTTGACCCCCCATAATAAATACTTATTCTTTCTTTTAAATTGAGCTGGTCTCATTATTTTCTATTTTTATTCTTTTATACTTCCTTCCCTTTTTATCATCATACATCACCTTATTCAACAAAACATATAATTTAATAATTTAGTATTATGGCAGATTTATTACCTAATTTTTTGGCAGCATATTATCAAGTTGCTTCGTTCTTGTGCTTCATAATATTGATATCAACAATATATCAAATAAAACAAATAAGTGCATTTCTATCAAGGAGTAAATGGCCAGAAATACCAGACTTGCCACACCAAAGAGAGAAGTTTGGTAGACTGGAAGATGTCTCAAATGAACAAACTCGTAACTCTGGAACTTTTATAGTACCTGATACCTCAGCTAAACACTTTACACCGACCGTTTGGATACATAAAGCTTCAAATTATGTTATTGATGTAAATTTAATTGGTGAAATATCTGTGTTTGAAATAGTATTATTCTTGTTATATATTAGTTTAAATTTATTGTTCTTGTATTTACCTTTGGATGGTACCGGAGCTGTCATAGATATATATGATAGAAGTGCCTATATAGCGTTGGCTAATGCTGCATTCATATTTCCATTAGCAACTCGTAATTCAATATTCTTGACATTATTTGGTTTTCCATTCGAACGCCTTATAAGGTTTCATCGTTGGGTTGGCAGAACGATCTTTATATTGATCACTTTTCATGCCTCATACCAATTTCAAACAAGCTACACTGTAACAAATTCTTTCAATGCTACACTTATGGATGACAAAACATATTTATGGGGGTTCTTAGCTTACCTATCACTTTTCATAATAACGATAACTTCTCACTCTGTATTTCGTAGATACTTTTTTGAATTCTTCTATTGGTCACATTTCAATTTTATATTTTTCATAACCTTTGGAATCTTACATCAAAGTAATGTCCTCACGTTCATCATTGTCGGTATTACTCTTTATGGGGCTGATCGTTTGATAAGGTTCATAATAGGATTTAAAGCAAAGAACATAGTATCAATTGAGGCAATACAATCAGGTGTAACAAAAGTGGTATTCGAATATAATAGTTATTATTCAGCCGGCCAATACATGTTTATCAATATTCCAAATTTAAATTCTCCTTTGTCCTGGTTCACCTGGCATCCTATTTCTTTTTCATCATCAGAAAGTGTCCAAGACGTGGGTGATACCCATAAAGCAAGTTTTCATATGAAGTGTCTAGGCGGATTCACAAAACAACTATATGCTGGAGCACAAGAAGGCAACGAGTACGGTAAATCAAAATTGAAGTTAAGAGTAGATGGTCCCTATGGAAAAGTGTCAATTGATTTTATACGGTATAGAACCGTCATATTGATTGGTTCTGGAATAGGTGTTACTCCAATGATGAGCATACTAAAAGATTTGGTTGATAGACAAGTTTCGAGTATGCCAATCACAACTCAAGCTATCTATTTCTATTGGATTATACCTGATATAGGTAAATTATCATTACGTTACATTATGTAAAAATTTAGATTTTTAATAACCAATCCTTTAATAATATTAATTGTTATCATTATTTATTTAGATTGTTATTCTTGGTTCGGTAGCGAATTACGAAATTTAATTTCAAGAGCCAAAGCATTGCCCTCAAATAAATATCTTCTTGACCTAAAAATATTTTTAACAAGATCAACTACAACACCTTCCTCGATCTTCTTTCAAGGTAGACCCAACTTTGATGTTATATTCAGCGACGTCAAAACATATCATGGTTCTGGTGATATTGCCGTTGGAGTTTGTGGTCCTGGACCTATGAGAACACAAGTTAGAAATGCTGCCGTTGCTCAAAGTGACGAGACTTGTTTATTCAAAGTTCATTATGAAACTTTTGAATTATAAAAAAAAAATTTTTTTTTCCCTTAATAACATCATACACACGCATATATCTATAATTTATCCACATTATTATTATCCCCTTAAATTTATTATGTATTTTTATAATTGAATAGAACAACGCGGTTGTATAAAGTAATAACCCATTATAGATCAAAAAAAATTAAAAAAATTTACTAATTCAAAGTGTTGTTTAAAAATAATTTGGTAAACAAATAAAAAAAATAATTTACGTGATATTTTGTTTATATTCCTTCCTGTGAATAGCAATTAATTCACCATATAACTAATGACTGTTGTTTATGTAACAATTATAATGATATCAAGTAGTAGAAAACTCAACAGTCAACCGCACATCGCTACATTTAACTTTTAATGTAAAACTACACGCAAAATAGCATCTTGAGCATGATAATTGAATATTGATGATGTATTGCCCACAGGATGAGCAAACCATTTAGGTTCTTTGGCCATCATCGATCAGGAACAAATGTGCAAGTCTTGCGCAATTCCATTCGACGATAACGTTTTTTCACATTTTCAAAAAAGTCATAGTTCAATATTAATAATAATGAATCAATTTCCCGAATTGTTGCGTTTTTTCTTTTACATTTTCAAAAAAGACATGGTCGTTTTTAATATTAACAATCCCAATTTTTCTTCAAACTTTCAAAAAAGGCATGGTCGTTTTTAAATTAGAATAATAAATCATTACGTTTTTCTTTACATTTTCAAAAAAAGCTTGGTTGATTTTCCTAATAATATATATTAATAATAATGAAATTAATTCCCAAATTGTTGATTTTCCGATTCCTTATTAGTATGTTTGATAGCAGGAAAGAATCTTTTCAAAAAAAGCTTAATTAATTTTTTCTCTAACAATAATGGATTAGTTGCAAATTTTTTAGTGGCGGGAAGATATTTCTCCGCGTTTTAGAAAAGACTTGAAGTGATTGATCAATTATTATGATGATAAAAAGGTTTACGCAAATCAATTTTGAGAAACAAAATTTCCAAAAAGAGATAATATTTATTGCATTGATTAATAATTATAAAATCACATGACTTTTATATAATGACGATCTCGTTATTTTTTGCTTGTACGGAGAGTGTCATTACAACGAAAGTAACTTGTAATAGTAGTAATGATAATAATGAATAATTTAATTATATAATTAATTGGTATATAATGAATATTATAAACAACAAACACGAAAATAATGATGGTGATCGTAAAAGAACAGAGAACACGAAAAATAGCGACCAAAGTCTATATATTCTCTCACATTCTTTGTATTCTTTTCTTTCTTTTCTCTTTCTTTTCTCTCTTTACATATATAATATATACACAGTATATGTGTGTGTGTATTGTTGTTGTTGTTATTGTTATTTATTCCTAAACAGCAACTTTCTTTTTTTTTACAAATTTCAAAATTGTCGAAAGTTATGTTTCATGAATAGTGAATATTATATTTGTAATCATTTTTTATGGTTAAAATCGGGCCATTATGGTATTATTAACGGTCAAGGCTTTCTCATATTAGTACAATTCTGTAATATTTTACGTACGACATTATAATTAATAAATCAATCCGGGTTTGCATGTATGGAATAACAATAATAGCAAATAAAAAATAAAAAATATCTCTCTATGTATAACGAAAGGCTTCTTTCTTTCTGAGAATGAATTGGTATTTGTGTAGTATTTGTAATATTTGTTTGTTTGTTTGTTTTTTTTATTTTTATTTTGAATAACTAACCATTCTATATACTACACAACTATTATGTATACTGAAGCAAAATTTCACAAGTTTTACCACACATTCGAGGCTCTCTTTACTAAAACACAATAAAAAAATTTTTTTTCTCGTCAATTTTATTAAAAAAATTGTCCATAAACAATAATTTGAAACGTCAAATTTATAAATTAAAAAAATTCGTACAAACAAAGATTTCGTGTGCGAACTTAAAAAACTTTTGCTGCGTGAATTTCAAATTAAAATTCACGCACAAAACACAAACAAACGCCATGATCCACCAACCCTGAATTGCATCAACCATTTGATGGCCCGTAGTCATGGCATGGCCTGATTAATCATTTGATAAATGCTCGTCCATAACCTCAGCCTGCGTTTGATGAACACGAGGGTTACTATTTGTAAAAAGCATCACAAATTCACAATCATTTTCCCATTAAAAAAAAAAAAAAATCAAACTGCAAGTATCTTTATATCAGTAAAGACGCCCACTACAAGCAAAATTTTCTTGTGGATTATTGAACAGAGTCCCTCTCGACTTTTTTTACTTCATTTTACAGTCATATTATTAAAACCAAAAGTCCAGGGAATGGATAAAAAATTACAAGGTTATTATAAAAAAATGTTGGTTCCTTGACCTTATTAGCTAGCTGCCATTGTTACACTTTTCTTTAAAGGTATGTGATAGCAAGCAATATTTTATAGTTCGGTCCCTCTTATGCTACTAACTGCTTCTCTTTAATGCATTTACGCATGGTCTATTGGAATAATAACACTATGTGACTTCATAGCTGGTAGTTTTCTCCTATTAATGGAATTTGTAGAAGCTAAAAAAAACACATACACAAGAATTTGTCTGCATTGTGGTTAGTCATCTTCCTAGCTGCCTTGGGATTAGTATTGCAATAAAATTTTGTAGTATGTAAACAAAGCCATATGTACTAAGCTTTTTATATATTTTATTCATTAAAGTTTATTGTTAAATATTAAATAAGGTCATGCAATTATGTTAATTTCTATCGGCTACGATGATAAAATTATTATTTTCTCCCACTTCTGCTTGAGAGTAAATTCTTGCGTTGATCCAAAACCCCTCCAAAAATCTTATTAAGTTTACAATTTAATCAATTTCAGGAATTAAATTTTTTAATTAACAAACAGATAAATTTGAATTATTATACATATAAATATTATACATCTACTTTTAATACTGTCTTTAGCATTTATATAAAATGTTTATAAAGAAATGACTCCATTAAATTGTTCATATGGGAAAAAGATTTTTTTTTAATAATTATCATGTTTAGGTGCACAGAAAAATCCTGCCATTAATACTAAATATGATAAAATTAAAATTGAACCTTTGAAATAATTAGCTTTTCCTTCGATATAAGTATAAGTTAATAAGAAAACTGAAAACACTACAGCAAATACATCCCATCTTGGAAATACCAATCTTTTGTTTCAATTACCAAAAGAAAAAGAAAGTAATAATAATGATTGATTGTTAATTAATTGATTAAAAAAATATAATAATAATAATAATAATAATAATAACAATAATAAACTTACGTGAATGTGTGTCCTTTTTGTTCCTCATCCCCTATTCCATGATTATACCAACCAGAAAATGCTACCATTGCAGGAATTTGTAATAAGCATACTTGTAATGCATACGCTGAACCAATTTCCATACTAAATAATAATTAATTCAATAATTTAAAATTTAAAGAAAAATAATATAAAAAAAGAATATATTTTTATGTTACAAAAACCACCATTCATTACCTGAGAGCAATGTTACCATATAATGCAAATGCCATTGCGTTAACAAATTCAGTAACATTAGGAACCAATGCAAACAATGTTAATCCAACTAATTTTTCATAACCATGACTAATTTTATCATCTGGATCCTTTTTCAACACTACTTCAACATTACTCACCAGTATCTCTAAATAATAATAATAAACAATTAAAGCAAAAATCAGTGAGAAAAAATATATATATCCATTCACACACGCATTCCTATTTACCTGCTACCGCAGAATAAAGTATTGTACAAATGACCAATACAATTCCACTCTTTAATTTACTCCAATTTGGAGAATCATGACCAACAGGCTCTTCTTCTTCTTCAGGATCATATGCAAATCTAAGTTGATCCAAATTAGCAGCAACTTGAGCAATATTTATATTTTCTGGTGATAAATGATGATGATGATGACCAGCATCAAATGCAGACATTGGTCTATGATGAAGTGTTGGTGGTTGATGTTGATGTTGCTGCTGCTGCTGTTGATGTTGTTGAGGATGAGTATTATAGGTAGGGAGTGATTGCATTAATGTATTAGTGATTTTTTTGTAAAGTGACATTCTATTATTTTGAGTATTTTGATCCGCAAATGTGTGATGGTGTCCTGTTTGCCATACTAAAGCTGCGTGCGTTCTTAAAGTAAACCAAAGACCAATGAGGTATGACTATTTGAAGAGCAAAAAATAAGTATAAATATCTTGATTATAATACAAGTATTTCTTTAAATATTTAATTTTGCAAATATTTATTTCTTTACTTACCAAAACTAAAACACACGCGCAAAAATACATTAAAGGTTTTACTTTATTTTTATATAATGGAGTAGTGATCGGATCTACTTGGAGATGAACACATCGTTGACAATCGCCGAATTGATCATTCTCAGTACATGGGCGACAATCCATATAATACTATATTATTATTATCATTAATATCGTTGTTAGTAAATCAATAATAAATATATGATAGATGATAAGTAAAATTGTATATACCGGTGCATAGGTTTGATAGAAAAGAGTTGGTGTAAGCGCACCAATAATAGCCATTATAAGCATAGTAGATGTTACACCTTGAATATACGCAATAAATGTAAAAAAGAATTGTGTGAATACAACTAATAATAAACAAACACATATACGTACATACATAATAAGAATATAGTTTTTATTTTCACCTGCACTTTTTGCATTAAATTTTTGTTCTTTACGTTTAAAAGCGCCACTAACCATACTAACACCAGGCATTAAAAGTACACCAGCCATCAAACTTCCAATGATACTACCTTCAGTAAGTTTGCCTTTACCTCTGATTAAAGCCATCGCATACAAAATTATTTCAATTATACTACCAAATGTAGCATTAATCACAGCACCCATACCAGCTGAAGATTGTGCAGAGATTGAAGCAACAGCCATTCCAATAAAATATGAAAGTGGTATCACAGATGCAAGTGAAATGGAGAAAATAAATTTGGGATCTGTGAAGAAATAATCTAAATTTAATATTTCGTGAAGTATATAGTCATCTATGATTGCAAAAAACACCAAGGGTATAAGATTAATAAAAATAATATTAATTCCTTCGAATGTGTATTTGTAATATTGAAATCCAATTGCATCATGTGTACATAACAAAATTAATGAATGATATGATGATGTTGTTGAACCAGATTTAAAGTTTAAAGAGAGAGGATGTCTCCTCAGATGTCTTGTTAGAATATAGGTAAGCTTGGCCATTGGTATGGGAATTACAGCCAACCAACACAATGCGGAAACAAGCAAGAACAGAGGTGCTAAAAAAAAAAAACAAATTTTTAATTAATTAGTTAAGTAATCAAAAAAAAAACTATTATTATTAATTATATATATATATATTTATACCCACCAATAACTAAATAAAACAAAAAACAGAAAACCAATCCAGCAGGGCCCATTTCACCCACTTTATTAAATAAGTTTTTTTTTTCTCGATTTTTTCTACGAACTTCTATAAAACTAGGAGTATGTGGCAATAATGGTCTTCTTTCACCCGCAGCTGCCTCATTATCACGATAACGACGACGACCACCACCAACATCAAGATTAATATCACTTTCACTGCTATTGATCCCATCATTATTTTCAAAAGTCGCATAATCATGTCCATCATCCTCTTCAAGAAACTCATCCTCAATTATCTCTACATACTTGTCAAAAGGCCACAAAATATAACAACTTAGTTCACGTAATACACGAGCATATTGTGATCCTCCAAATGGCATCATCGATAGAATAAATGACAAAACAAGTGAAATAAGTGCTAGCCACCATCCACATAATATTGCCCATAAAATATTTCCTGGTCGAAGATACAAGTCTGATGAAGGAGCTGAATGCAATGCTTCATTGGCATTACGAATCACTGAACGAGATTTTTTATATAATGCTGGTTTCCACAATGGTAATCCAAATGGATGTGTATAATTTATTTTCTAATTTACATAAATGTAAATATTTTTTATTTTTTAAAAAAAAAAATTTGAAATATTCATATTTCAATCTCATTAACTTACATCTTGTCTTTCTTTAAGTGTATACTCTCGATCACTTTCATCACCAGATCCCTCTTCATTTCGATCTCCATTATCACCATTATTTTCAGTTTCTTCAACAACATTTACACTTGGTGTAGTGCTTGATTTATAAGTTACTCGTTGTTTCTTGGGACCTTTTTTTTTATTACGTCTAGTTGAGTTGCCAGAATCAATGACATCATCATCATTATCATCATCATCGTTGTCATCGTCATAATCATCATCATTATCATCATTATCATCATCAGAGTTTTCGGCTGTGGAACTATTAGTGGGGCCGTACGAAGAAGAACGTTGAGATCTTGGTTTTCCTCCTTTCCCTCCTCCTCCTATCGGTGATGATGGAGTTTGTGAATTATCATTATCTTGTATATCTAATAAATGTGAATCATGACTTCCAGAATCTCTTGCAACTAATTATAAAAAATAATAATGATTTTTTCAACGATTTCTTTTTAAAAAAAAAAAAGTATAAAAAAAATTAATTACCTGGAATAAATGGAAACCCATCATTGTTATGATTATCCGAAGACATTATAATGATTTATAATGGAAATAAATACTAATATAAATTCTACTTTTTTCGTTCAAAAAAAACAAAGGTATTAATATAAGAAATTATTATTATTATTATTATATAAATTTTTTTTTCAGGGTAAAATAAATCGTCATATTGCATAATAATAGCTAGGGGGTTTTTTTAGTTATCGTATATAGATTAGAAAGATAAAATAAAAAGGGGAAGAGATAGTAATAATCGACTATTTTTTGAAAAGTCACGATTCAATTATTAATTTATCAAATTATTCAAAATATTATTCTTCTTTTTAAGCAATACTATGTAAGTATATCTTGATTTTTCGTATTTTTTAAGTATAGTAACGACAGTATTGAGTCTTTTGTTTTTTTTAAAGATTTAAAAATTAAAAATTGTTTATTATTTGTTTGGTATGACAACTTCCTGTCAATCAACAACACTTCTAAAAGGGGGAACGATTAAGATCCGTGTGATGTATGATGTAGTAATATATTAACCAAATTTATAACAATAATTAATGTGCATGACTACAATGCGAATCATCAAAGACATCAAGTGCTGCGCTACTCTCCGAAAAAAAAAATTTCAAATACATACAAATTTGTAAACGATCTGCGATTTGGCCATCGGTAAATTGCAGTTTAGACGGTTGCCGAAATTTCAAATAGCAGGTAGTAATAGTAAAAGTTATCCAACTTTAAACCTTTGTTTTTTTTTTATTAAACAACTCAAAAAAAAAACTTTCTGTTATTTTTCATGTATAGAAGATTGCAAAATAGAGGGTTAGCACATATTTAGTAAAGTAACAGAATTTAAAGATTTGGGATGTCTTTAGTTATTATATGATTGCCACTATACCAGTGCGAAATATGTGATCAAAAATATCGGGGAATTCCCGGTTTGGAATAATTTTTCAAAAAATATCGACCAAAAAATTTTCTTAAATAATAATGATAAGTAGGGTTTCGATTCGAATAAAATAATCCAATTAATCTTGTTGTATATAGTGATAATACTATAGATCGAAACCTCGGACGAAGTTTGCTATAGAAAATCATAGAATATCATCTAAATGGTATTATATTTTATAACCCTATTAAAATCAACAACACAAATGATCACTAGTTTAGATGTTGGATTGGATTACAAAATCGTGCAGTGTATGCACTGAAATTGGAGACGCGTTAGCTAGTACCCCGAAAACCCGAACAGAAAAATCGAAACTGAACCATTAAGAGCTTAATATCAGCTTTAGCTGAAGGTGCAGAAATGCTTGACGAGTTTCTTGAAATGTTTGCTAACAATTATATTTTTGTAATGAAAGAAATGCGCTTTTCATTCCAGATTTCATTTCATTCTGATGATTATACGTTAAGAATAACTCCATATAATTAAAACTATTAGAAATGACTCTTTGATTCAAATGTCATAATTGGTTGGAATAAGGCAAAAAAGCGCATTGGAACATTATTATAACATTCTAGATAAATTTTGGGCTATTTATTGGTGAAAGTCTAGATGCATATTTTCCGGGATTAAAAACGACATATTCGTATTATTATTATATAGTAATTCCTCGATTCACAGTGTCACCAATCAGGATAAATAGGTAATAAATTCAAAAAATAAAAAATAAAAAGCAAATTTTCAATTTCTTCAATTCCAAAAAATGGATCACCAATTTGATTTATATAGTGTCGAGGTACTAAGGAAAACAGTT
>CAJVPN010000995.1:0-18926 GCA_910592215.1 Entrophospora candida
CTAAATTTTGATCCCTGAAATTCTTGGTAATACCAATGTTCACTTTGTCTGGTTTTGTTGCAGCATGCCCCATATTATTATTTGTTATTATATATAATTTAAGAGTTTTTGGTTGCCAATTACCAAAAAATAAATGTAAAATTATATAGCTCTCTAGAGATTTTATAGCATATGGGCCATACATGCAGCCCAAAGTATTTTGACACTGTCATAAAGGGGTTACATATGTTGTAAAGGAATGTTACACTTATGTTTTTGCCATAATTAATTTCTACTTACTATCATCAAAATTGGAATAATTTTGACTATCGAAATCACCAAACCGATTTGGGCTTGCATGTATAATATGGACAAATTTTTAGAAGTGGCAGGTGTGGCTTGAACCCGTCCCCCGTCCTTTCATGTTTAGCCCATGAATACTAGAAAAAGACGGGCAATTAACAAGGAACGGGTTTGCTGCGCCATTACTGACTGTCCCTGATGTTTTCTTAATATAATAATACAAAATGAAAAGGATGAGGACGGGTTCAAGCCACACGTACCCGTTTCCTGTCCTTTTCATGTATCCGATTATATTATATATTTTAATTAGCTTATTTATTATCTATTATGATTTGTGTTCATTATTTTGATTTTACATAAGTTTTAGCCACAATTGTATAATAAAAAAATAAAAATCAAGACTTTAGATAAGGAACAAATAGAGACGGGAAATTATAATTTTGCAGCCAGTTTACTAAAAATTATATTATGACAAACACTTTTCGTCTGTCCATTTCATGGTTTGCTCACAAATAATAAAAGGAGCAGTGGGACGAGTGGTAATGGCACAGTAACACGTCCTTTTTTTCACCCGTTCTTTTCAAGATTTGCCCATGAATAATAGAAAAGGACAGGGGACATGTTTCTGCGCCTTCACCACGCCACATCTGTTACCGTCCTTTTTTACATTATTTTGCAGAATACCCGTACCATCATCACCCGTCCATTTCTAACATAATGGACCAAACTTGAAAAAAGGACGGGGGACGGGTTCAAGCGACACCTGTCCGTCCCCGTCCTTTTCCAGCATCCCATAATTAATGGATCAGCATATATATTAAACAGTAAATATAATATTATTTTATTATCTTATTATAATATTCAATTAATATTCTCTTTTTCAGAAAAAAAGCCCGTCTACGATTGGACAATCTATCTGATAGTGAACATTATGCGACAATCAAGGAAAGCATTATTTTATCAGATTAGTTATATTAAGAATTAATTAGTGCTTTTATTACTCCTTTCAGAAACACTAATTCTTTAATTAAACAATCTATCTGGTGCTTGTTACGCGATCATCAAAGAAAAAAATTCTTATAGAACATTATTTTACCATCATTACCAACAAAGAGATCGAACAAATATTTTCATCTAGTGATGGTATTTAACCTTTTAAACATATAAAATATGCACATGGACTGCTTTGAACTATATGATTTTTTAATAATAATTCGATTGGAGTAACATGTCAAATTTTATTATTATTATTATTTTTTTAGGGAATTGTTATTCGCACCCCTCCCATGACTAAGACAAAGATGAACCAATAAAATCATCACATTTTAAAGCCATTCATTGGTCACATTACTACACTTAGTCACAGGATGGATGCAAAAATGGGAGGCGCGAATAATAATTCTCTTTTTTTTTATTGGTTGAAATTTGTTAAATGTTGGTCACTAAAATTTTGGGGATGTGTGGAATCAGCCCCTCTTATTTTATTTTCGTCGATCATTATATAAAATCACATGACTACACTCTGCCCTTGATTTTTTTTTTCAATCTTTTAAATTTGATACGAGAATAGATATGTTCTTTTAAAAAAGTAAGCTTAAATAATTATTTCTATATAGTATCATGATGATGACAATTTTAGTAAAGTTGGGAATCTCTCTGAAAATAAAAAAAAACAGATGATAATTTTACTTCTGAATGATAAAAAAATAAAATTATTTAATTCTACAAAAAAAAAAAAAATAATTGTTAATTTTTTTTCTTTTTTTTTTAAAAAATAGATTGGATCCATAGAAATAAGGGCAATAAATTAAAACATTAAGTTTTCTTTATTTGTTTTTATTATTACCCACCCCCTCTATTTTCTCTAAAAAATTTCCGATTTATAATAATAATTAATGTATGTAATTTTTGTTTGTACAGATAATGTATACAAATGATATTGGTTAGCAGTCTATATTAAAAAAAATAGATAAATGTATATAAAATAAATATTATTAAATATGATGTTAATATAATCTACAATCTATCTCATCCATCTCCTATAAGTAAAATAAAATTATTATAAATTTGGTTGTTTATCTTTCATAATATCACAGGTTTTAATGGCAGTTTTTTCATCTTTCATTTGTAACATATAAATAGCTCTATTGGTAGCGTTGTTAGTACTATTTATAGTGATGGCCACACCGGCCTTACCAACCCTCTCTACACCACCTTCCCAAATAATTGAATCAATTAATTTTGTTTTTTGTTTATCCGAGTTCACAACAATTCTTTTACGATATGATGGCATTTCCAATGATATTTTCATCTGTCCCCAACCAAGGTTCGTCCATACACCATGATCGTTTTGTAAAAATAGACGACATTTTGATTCCATCACTTGTGAAACTTGTTGTTCTGATTCACGTACCTTTTGTTGTCGATCTACCACAACAGATGTTGTTCTTGTAGCTATACCTTGTAATGATGATGATCGTGACATAAATCCTTGATTTGTCTGATTCATCACTGGACTTAATTCTTTATCATATTGTTTTACTTTCATTAAACTTGAATGAAATAGTATTGCATCAGTCGTACTAGAAAATTTGATACGATAAAATTCATTTTTCTGTGCAGTTTCACATGAAATGTTAATGCATGTTGGATTTTCTTGATGTATTCTTGTATTTGCATGAATCCATGCATTAAGTACCATTTTGCTCGATTTTGGCAATATGATAGCCCAACATCCTTTATTTGAAGTAGTTAGTCTTACTTCCACTATACAATTATCTTTTTTAGTTAAAGGTTTCCAATCATTATCATGCCAAGATTCTACTTCACATATCGGTGATTGGTAAATCGTTTCTTTGAATGCAGAAATACTCATCACGGAAGATAAAGAAGTTATTGAGTTGGAACGTCGACGAGTGTAACTTGATGACAATGATGAAGATCTTGATGGCGATGCAGATATTGCTCTTGACGTTGATTGATATTTTATATAATCGTAATCTTTTGGTGGCGTTTTTGGTGGCGTCGAAAGCAATGATGGTGTGCGTGATGATAAACCAGCTTCCACATTATCATTTGATGAAGGTTTATTAGAATTTAATGACAAAATGTCAGCACTTGGACTTTTTCTTAAAACACTTGCTGACAATGATGAATTATGAAGTTGTGGGTTGCTTCCAACTTTCCGTAGATTATTATTTAAGACTAGAGGTTTTATCACAGTCGCTGTAAACATAAAATGGAAAAAAATTTTTAGCACATTTTATAATTTTGACCAATCAAATCGGATACGAAGAATGATACCTTTATTAACAAACATTA
Source organism: Entrophospora candida (assembly GCA_910592215.1). Classification (NCBI taxonomy): domain Eukaryota; kingdom Fungi; phylum Glomeromycota; class Glomeromycetes; order Entrophosporales; family Entrophosporaceae; genus Entrophospora; species Entrophospora candida. The sequence goes on from CAJVPN010000995.1 coordinate 3,604, forward strand.
TAGCACCAGCTATTATTTGGCACAAAGTTTTATGATTTTCTGTATTATTGGAATAAATAACGAAACTTCCTCTTTCAGGTACCGTGATCTCAAGCATATCTTTAAAAGAAAGAAATATAATAATAATAACAAGTATAAATAAACTAAATTTATTTAAAAAATTTTTTTTCGTATTGTCTTAACTAACCTCCTTGATCATCACTTAGGTCTTTAATCATTAAATTTCTAAGACTTATTGGAGCAAACAATAAGCAATATGCAAAATTTGGATATTTTGCTTTATCCTCATCCTCGTTAATTTGGCAAATTAATATGAGATCTGTCAATATAAACAAATGTACTTCTAAAAGAGTTTTTTTAGGTTTCTTATATTCATCAAAATCGGGTATTTCAATAACAATATCATGATGTAATAAAATTTGTCGATTAAATGGTAGATTTGGTGGAAGCAATACTAGTTTTGCATTCTATTAATAAAAATAACCAAAGAATTTTTTAAAAATAAAAAAAAATCCAATCAATCATTAATTGAAAAATTTTTTTTAATCAATATTGTTACCTTTAGTTGCTTTGTAAATAAATCTATAGCTTTAGAATTATCAATAATTGTTTCTAAATTATTTATGGTGATTTCAAAATTAGTTTGATTTAATGAACTTGAAAAATCTTCGATTTTCACATCAATTGGTGATTTGACAGGTGACGCATTTGAGTTTAAATCATCTTGTTCAAATGTAGCAGATAATGGAGTTGTGGTAGTAGATTGACTGGGCGCAGAAGACCCAGAAGAATAAGTAGATGTCGTTGTTGATGTAGTAAATACACTAGATACACTGGACGAGGTTGTGCTAGATGGTGTAGTTGATGGTGTAATGGAAGTAATAAATGTATTAGGTGTACTAGGTGTATTAGGTGTACTAGGTGTATTAGGTGTAGTATCATTATTAATGCTATTAGTAAACAGATTAGTTATTGGTGTAATAGGTGTAGTTGTTAATGATGTATTATTAGAAGTTGGTGAAAGTGGTGATGAGTCGGTAGGAGTAGTAGTAATTTCTTTAATATCTGTTGATGTTGTATTTGATGTTACGACTGTTGATTGAAATTCAGCTTTTTTATTAGATTCTAATATTGGTACATTAGTATTGATTGTAATTGGTGTTTTTTCTATCAATTTAATTATGTCATCAATGCGTTTATTTGCATTTTCTAAAGGATCATGATCAGATTTTTCAGGATCAGTACTTTTTAAAAGTCTCTAAAAAAATTTTTTTAAAATAAGTTAATAAAATTTTTTAATATAAAAAAATTTTTTTTAAACTAGAAATTACACAAACCAAATAAAATTTTTTATAATAATATAGTCGATAAATTGGCATTTCAAATAAACAATCTAAGGAAACTAGTTGATTCCTTTGTATTGACATATCCTAAAGAAGAATTTTTTTTTGTTTTAAAATTAAAATTCATTTAAATTTGATTGATTGATTGATTGATAAATTCTTACATTTAAAGTTTGTTGAAGATTCGTGTTTTCTTTTATTTCAGGCCATTGATCAAATCCTCCTTTATAATTTTTACAAAAATTTGTATAGGGTTTTTCCATATCATTTACCTAAATACATATTGTATAATTTTTATGATCTAGGCAATAAAAAAGAAAAGAAGGTTTTATAATAAACATTATTTATTTACCCATGTCATAAGTATATCACCTAATTCTTTATTAGGGTTTACACCAATTTTAACAAGTTTCTAAATCAAAAATTAGATTGTAAGAAAAGTTAATAGTTAACATACATTTCTTTTTTTTTTTAGAGTAAAAGGTTTCTCTTCAAACTTTACCGTGCAAAATTTTCTATTTCGTTTATAAATGCCTTCAATTAAACGAAACATTCTATCTATTTCTGTTGGCGGTAAATTGTCAATGTCCCAGCAGGATGTTACGCGCTAATAATAAATAGGTTTGAGTAATGTTTAAAAATTTTTTTGGATGTTTTGTTTTTAGTGACTAACCTGTAATATAGTTTTCAAATCTGATACATAAACCTTTTCACTTTCTATTAGATCTGATAATGCATTGACCCTTGGTCTACCAGTAGTTTGTGAAGCGGAAGGGAATGGTTTCGAGTCGGATGGACTTGTAGGTGGCGAGTATAGTGGTGAAAAAGGAATTGAAGGCTAAAATAAATAAAGATAAATGAGTAATGAATTAATTGACAACAACAAATAATTAATGTTATTAGTCTTACAATGTCTCCTTTGACATCTTGTGATTGTTCTATGGTTTCCATGGTTTGTTTTTGGAAGGGAGAGAAAGACTTATTATATATATATATATATATATTATAAAGATAAAGTTGTCCTATCTTGCGGGCAGGGGGTAAATTATTTTATTAATATTTAATTTTTAATTTTATATTTATTATGTTTATTAAATTTAATTATCGTGTAACATTAATACAAAGATTTAAAAATAAAAAATATCTGATTGACGAAAAAATTTCTAACGTAGAAAATCTTTCAATTAATCTTTGTATTACAAATAATCAACAATAAATCACATGTTATTTTAAGATAAAATGATTGATTGATTTTTTTTCTATTGTAGAATTAGTGAGTGGCTAGTGACGTGGCTAGTGAAGAGGACCATGATCGTCGTATTTTTTAATTGGTGTTTAGAAAAATGTTCTAATTTCGCGTTTTTTTACGATGTTTTGTATGTGTTGGATGATTATTTTTTTCGTCGTCTAGTAATTATGTTGACGGTGTTAATAATGTTGCGTGATAGGATGGTTTTTCTAAGAAAATTTTTTCTTCTTCATTTTTCCGTTTCATGAGTAATGTCATAACATAGTATATATGAAATACTAAAAGAGGGTTCTATTTGAAAAATCATATATAAATTACACGAGTTACTGAAAATCTCAACAACAAAATTTGTTTGTGAGAAAAGAAAAGTCGCGAATTATGAGAATGGAAGCAGATGAAAAAAATCATGCTTAAAATAATAAATATATGTGATTTATCAACAACAACACCATTACAATTAGAAGGTGCAATGCAAAAAACATTCGCAAAGAAAATATGGCAACGATGCATATTTTACAAAATCCAAGAAAAAGATTTTGGGAAAAGTTTGATGAAACATTTTGTTATTAATTGTGTTCTAAAGACTTGGAAAAAAGATTTTGGGAAAAGTTTGATGAAATATTTTGTCACTAATTGTGTCTAAAGATTAGAAAAAAGATATTACTATTATTACTGTTATTATGTTGAAATAAGAATTTTTTATTCAACCTTTCAACGTTTTTGATTTCGACTTTTTCTCCATCTTTTTATTTCTTCTGGTTCTTCTTATTCGAATTAATCAATTGGCGTGTTGAAGCATTTGTGAATATAATTGTCAACAATCATTAATATTAATTGGATTATTCAAGAGTCTAAAATTAGGCTCTTTCTTTTTTTTTTTTTTTTACTATTGTCGTCATTTAATTTACCATTATTTTTTTTTTCTTCACATGTAAAAATTTAATTTTGTGTAAAAATCTTGTTTTTTAATTTTGATTTTAAATTAAAAAATATAAATTAAAATCTAAATTTCATGGGGGCAACATCAATTATTATCTTTATGAAATTTACAAATTTCATTCATCATCTCCATGAATTTCTTTTTTCGCTTTCTGTTAGGTCCCCGAGGAAACGATTAATGGATGTTTATTTGGGATTTAAATGATTTGAACGGATTTGATTGATTTGATTGATTGATTGATTGATTGATTGATTTGATTGATTTGATGAATGAATGGATTGATTGATGAATAGAGATTGACGAATGAATTTTAATTGTTTCTATTATGATGTAATTTCAAAAGATAAACTGACAAAGAAATTATTTTATCGTTCGTTATTATATCTATACATAGTAATTATATATATATATATATATCTAGATATTTCCGTATATGTTTAATAGGCGATGGATAAATAAATCTTATCAAAGAATATTGTATCAGAATGCTGTGACCACGTACGTAAATTTCAATGATTATTGTTCTAAACATATTGTTATATGATAAGAATTTATTAAACATGTAAAGTAAATTTGAACTACTTCAAGTTTGTCAATGAAAAGTCCAAAGTTCTTTAGATATAATTGGTAGTTTTATTTAAAAAGTTTTTTCGAGAGAAAATTGAATCATGTTAAAATCACCCAGGGTCACCGAGTTATACGAACGGGGTACAAATAAAATTTATTTTTAAGTCGTATAATCATCATTATGCCGCAATAATACTAAGCATTTAAAATTATTTCTTTGTTAAATACATGCTTTGTTTCGTATATCTAAAAAATAGTAATGCTAATGAGAATAAAAAAGAAACAAATCTAAAAAAAATATCTTTTTTAAATCTGCTACAAAATGGTTCCTGATTCCTTGACGCATTTCATTGGATAAGATAAATTATCTTTAGTTTACAGTTATGTTACAACTTATAAAGCATAACTTTTCATCATCCTTATCATCTTTATATTATATCATTAAATTTTAGTTTTTTATTTTTAAAACCCATTATCACCAACAGTGGCTACGAGCAATTAATGAGAAGATCGTCAACTTTCACAAGAAGTTCACGGTATGTTGGTAGAAGAAGTCTTCGTGGTCGACAATTGTTCTCAACAGTTTTTTAAATAGTCTCATGAAAAATAAGTTTGTACGATTCTGTTGTCTCAATATACCGTCCATTGCTATTGTTTGCAGGTATGAGCTTTGTTATATAATGACGTTAATCAATATGAATAAAATGATGCAAGCAAGTCGTAGGATAGCTATAGAAAGAGTTATTTTAACTGAATGTAAGAAGTCAACAATATCTAACTCGCTATCATATCTAGTACATTTGCAAAAATTTATGATTTACAATATGAGCGATGCTTTGATTTCTCGAACAGTTATATAGGTACTTGTTGCGTTGTTGAGTACCGGTAATTTTTTAATATAAATTCTGTGATTAACGTATTTTTTGTCTTTTGGAAAAACATATATATCTCTCATTACTTTAGGTGTTTTCAAATCTCACTTGAGGTACAATTTGGCAGTTATTTCCATATATTGAGGAAATAACTACACCATTCCAATTTCTTGAACAAGTATTATGTAGAAACAACGGCTGAAGAGATAGGATAGTAAGTACCCAAAAGAAATCAAACAATTTGCAGTCATTTGATCGTGCAATAATATTATATCTTTTGAATAATCTATTTTTCATCCACGAAGGCTCGCACATTGGTTTTTTTCAATAAGTGATATATTTTGACCTGAATTCCATTTATTTTTATTTTTATTTCTTTATCTAATTGCAGAATTAACCTGAATGTTTAAATTATTTTATACTGTGATGACAAAGCTGTTTGTTTAAAGAACTAGTTAAGAAATATTCAGAGGGAAAATCAGTGCCACGTAAGGTATCAGAAAATACTATAGAGAAGATGCTTTTCTCTTATCAAATCGTTTCTACAAAGCTCAATTGTCACATCTTCCTTATGTATTGAGGAATGAAACGAGTTCATACTATTATTATTTCACACTGCTATTCATTTATGACATTATCGAAATGAGTTCATTAATCACAATTTTAACAAGTCTCTTGTCTAAGTATTTGCTCGAATGTCCTTTTTAAACAGTCTCTTGAAAATTATTAATAATATTATTTAATAGGGATTCATCTGTCCATGGTATTTTAAATCATTCAAAATTGTTCAAGAGCCAACATCTTTTTACAATATTTTCTTTCTTTTGTTCAACGTCCATAGTAGTTGAAGTAAAGGTTAAACGATGAAGATGATATTTGACTTCAATAATACCATAAATATTTTACATGGAATAATTCTTCAGGTTTCAACTATTTTGCGGCATTTTAGGTTATTCAAAACGACCAAAAATTTACAGATCTAAATATTTCGATTGAAGTCAAATAAAATAAAATATAAATGCAAGTTTTGTTTTGTTTTTTTATTTAAACAAAACTTATTGCTATTGTTGATTTTTTTAGTATAAACTAATCTAATTGATATTCTGATCGTCGTTTTTACTGTCAAATTGGGATAGTTAGATACTTCCGAATACACTTGACAGAATTCTTTTTTTTGTTTCCTAAAGTTCCATACAACACTTTCTTGAACCATTTCTAAAGATATGGATTAAAGACTCTGAGCACATTTTTTCATAAAAATTGCCAAGGTAAACGCAAATGTTTTTTTTTTTTGACGGCAGCACACATCAAATGATTGACAAATAGGCGTAATAATTTTTTTGGATCTATTACTATCATTAATTAAAAAAAAAACTCTGGAAAAAAAAAATAATATGATTAATTAAACGGTCAATTGGTTGTTATAATAATGATATAATAATATAGTGTGTTAAATTGAATTTTTTTTAGTCAAGGAATAAATAACAAATAAATAAATAAACAAATTTTTCAACAATCTTTTTATTTCTTCCTCATAAAATTAAATTTATAAATTTTCTTTCTTGGCCATGCCATTATTATTATTAAATTCATCGTATACAATAATGCTAATGATCGTTTTTATGTTATTAATGATCGTGAATGGTAAAAATCAATTCTCCTTGTTTATTAAAGATATTTTAACAAAATAAATATTATTTTTAAATATTATTTATTTTTATTTAAGCTTCAAAGTTGCCAAAAGAAGAATTGTCAGATTTGCTAAATCCCAATCAAAAAATTGTTTATATAACAGTGACCAACTATGTAACAAGATATGTTTCATTGACTCTACAAGAATCAACAAGTTTACCGTCATCACAATCTAAGCAAGTTCTTCCTTCTTCTTTTACAGCAAATCAAGCAACCCTATTCACTTCACCACTCATAGAATCACCATCATCATCGTCATCACCGCAGTCTCCTACGACCATAGTATCAGAAATTATTACACCAACGATAACAAATAGCCACGTACAAAAATTTGCCGATTCCGTTGTTCCTGTCGAATATACTACTTCTAATGTTGACTTCTTTACATTTTCCACTCCAACATCTTCAACTATCGACTACATTTCTACTTCTGGTACTGCTACACCTACTGGTACCACTACCGACACCAACACTCATCTTTCAATAACCACCGATCAAAATAATCCTCATACAACTTTGAGTGAAAATCAATTAAAATCGATAATAGTCGGCAAGAAATACAGCTCGACTTTAACTTCATCAAAAGTAAAAGCAACATCGATACAAGCAACAACAACAACTAGTTCGAGTGTAAAGAAACTATTAGATTTAAACGAGGTTTTAATTGTTTGGTGCTTATTTTTGAATTTTATTTTTATTTTTCCATTGTTAACAATTATTAATTGATAATGAATGAAAAAAAAATATATAATTTTTTTCTTCTATCCCAATCAAATTTACTATTAATATAATAATTGGTTAAATAAAAAATTAAAAAAAATAATAAATGACCAATTGTTTATGGAATTTTTAATATTTTAACTTTTAAAATAAGATTCAATGGCTTCGCTGATCAGGACATATACTGTATAATCTGCTATATAAAATCTTCGCATCGTCATCTGCAATAAAAAAATCGATGATGATCACTGATCGATCATTTCATACCAATGATGTTTTAATTTCTAATGCAGGTAAGCTGTGTGAAACAAATCTTGATGATATATCGTGCAACACTCACAATGTATACAATGTATACAATGTATACACTGTACAAACAAAAAAGAAATATAAACTAAACTAACTTTTAAGCTTTATATAATATGTATATAAATGTTCTTTTGTGGTTAGCATGTTTATTCGATTTCCTGATTCCTGAGGTCTAGGATTATTTCCACGATGATGATTGATTCTCTTTCAAACAATATTTTGACAACAATAAATTATTTAGAAAGGAAAATTCTATTATGTTGTGTTTATTATTATGCAAAAACAAATTTTTAATTTAATTTAGTAACATAAGATTACTATAAAAGCCACATATATAAATATAGATATTTTGTTTCTACGTTTATTACTATTATTATCATGATGATATGACTTTATTTGTACATTGATTTACTGATTGACTAACAGAATGAACAAATGGATCAATAAATTTCTTGTTCGTTGTTATTGCTTCAAAGACAACGACAAAACATGGAAAATAGGAAGGAGAATTTTCCAAAAAGATGAATAAATATTGATAATATTTATATTTGTGTACTAGTATCTATCGTATTGTGTAAATGACAAATTTTGTACAATGCCCGCAATGCCCGGGTGTAACGTCATACATTAATATATTTTTGTAGATAGTTTCTAAATTTGTAATATGGCTTCTAAATTTGTACTAGTTACACGGCGAATCTTGGGAGCCGCAAATTACATAATTATGCATTTTAAATAATTGATCTTCCCAATATTATTATTAAAGCCTTCTATATAACATCAAACATCTTTGATGCTTGTGTTATTTTGACTTTTGCTAATGATAAAAATTGTGGGCGCGTACGCGTGCGCGCAGTATACCACCCACCACTTAACAAGGCGAAAAAGTCAACAATTCCCTCCCTCGTCTTTAAATTATATAATCCACGGCACGTTCCTGAGAATCAACATAATGTACTACATTTTCCTTTAAACCTAGGTTTATCCGCACAAGTCCGAGATTTTTCCGCATTATTCTTTACCAACCAATTTATTTATTAATATTTATTTAATAACAACAATTATTAAACATCATTCATCAGTTGGTTACTCCAACCAATAAATTTATTTTTATTTAGCGGAAAAACTAAATTTATATATTTATTAAAAATTTTTTTTTCTTTTTTTTCAATTTCAAAAAAAAATTTTTTTTTTCCAATTTCACAAAAAATACTATATATTTTTTTTAAAATAAATAGATATAAAATATAATATGGCAAGAAAGAAATTAACAACTCGTTTAAAGGTTACAACAGCTTGTGGAAATTGTCAAAAACGTAAGATTAAATGTTCTGGAGAAACGCCTTGTAGTTATTGTGTTAAAATAAATAAACCATGTTTACCTGGTAAGCCTGGTAAAAAACGTGGTCCTCCTCCTGGCACTGAAGTCAATAAAAACCGTAAAAAGTTTATTAATACAAGTTTCTCTCAATTCAACAATTCTTATCATTATCAACAACGTCATGTTGTTAATTATTCTCCTGATTGTGGTCAAGATTATGATGACATTAATATTAATAATAGTCTTGACTCCAATCCAAATGATCTTTATGATCAACATCATCACATTTTTCAATTTAACCAAGTCAGAAACAACAATATTACTTCGACTAATAATAACGCTAATTTTATTAATAATGCTAATGCTACTAAGGACAACAATGAACCTTTTCAATCAAGATTGCATGTAAATAATTATTCTACTTATGAACAATGTATGCGCTTTTTTTTATGACGATCATTTTCATTTATCATCATCTATTTCTACTTTTAACTAATTTTTTTATATTAATATAATTTAGATCCACGTGATTGCTTAATTTCACCAAATTCAGATGAAAACACAGAAAATATAACAAGAAAGATAATTGTTAGAAATAATAATGATATCCCTTTAATCAAACCAATCCCAATTTATCCACAGTCAAACACAAGTACTGTTATTGTCAACAGTTGCCCAAACAATTCGTTATTAGAGGAAGAAAAACAATCAGATGAAATTGAAAAAGATTCGTCGTCGATATTTAAAAAATCAGAATCATCAACAACAAATGAAAAATCACCAATATCTGGTTCTAATAATCGTAATAGTGATAATCAACAATCAAGAATTTCAATCATGTCTTTGCTTAATATTCCAACTATTGAAAAAACTCCATTATTAACAAGATCATCATCATTATCATCATCCATCTCTTCTTCTTCACTTATAGATAAAAAGAGTTCGTGATTGTTAAAAAATCAATCTTTGAAGATTTAGAATCTTCGTCACGTGAAACTATAGTGCTATCTTTTTTATCATAATAAGGATAATAAGGACGGAAAAAGTTAAAATTGCCTAATTTGGAACATTAATAACTCTGGACAAATGTAAATGCAAGGGGATCTGAAAGTCAATAAAACCTCAATACAATTAATTACGTAATATAAAAAAAATTTTATATTTATGTGTTCGAATTTAAAATAGATTGTAATATTTATGTATATTATTAATATATATAGTTTTTATGGTATTTTCATCAATGAATTTAAAATCACTCACTGTCCCTAGATAAAAAATTGATCTACATAATTTTTATTGGTTCTTGCCGATTCATTCCGTTGTTAAACACCTTTACGAAAAAATTCTTGTAATTACTAGTAGAAACAGATAGATAATAAAAGACTTGTATTTTAATAATCCCAAAGACTTCAAAAAGTAAAAGAGAGCCAAAAAAAGAATTTCGTTAGAAACCTTATTCCTTCTTGTAACTTTATACAAAATTTCTTATTAATAATTTAAATAATATCCATATATAGATAGGAAGAATAAATAGAATAAACTTCAAAATCAACTAAAATCTTCTCACAGTAAGCTCTTGGTTGAAAACATATCAGAGTATTTGGTTAGCTACAAAATTTCTTATTAATAGTAGTGTCAGACAATTGCCTATCAATGGATATGCCCCTAAGTTTGTTTTTATCTAAATTTACATTTACTTATTTATATTAAATTTATTAAATTTATATTTATTGTTGTTTTATGAATTATTATAAATATTGTATGTGTATATATTCAATGAGTAAAGTGAATAATTTAGTTATGATCAGAGACCATACATAATATTAATCAATTATTTTGGATTAAATGAGATATCAATTATATCAATAAATACTGCAACAAAAACGGAGATTTGTATCACCAAGGATTTTCAGGTTTAAAAATCACCATTGTACTATTAGCATGATATTTTTTTTATAATGCTCCATCTGTTATCTTTGTTTTTTTTTTAGAACTACTTCTGTATATGTTGTACGCGAAAATGAAATCTATGTGAATTTGCAATTCACGTATGCGTGCGAAATTCAAATTAGCCAATCGGAATTTCACATCCAAACACCCAAAATTTTACCATATATAAAAAGATAATGAAACCGATTTACACCAGATCTTGCTTTGTAATAAATAATTATGGAAGTATAACGGAATTTCTTTATGATTGGTCAATAATTATTGACAAAATTAATTGAGTTTATTGGTCAGATTTTATTGGACAAAATATATTTTTATTTTTATCATCGTGTATAATAATAACTGTATAATGTGAACAGAATTAAAAAAATTCAATACTAACACACAGAGAGAGAATAATTTTTAACATTCCCATTATTATTTCGTTCTTATTCTCATGATATGCTTTTAATGTTTGAGGCAATTAATTATGTTTAAAATTAAATCTTTAAAAGAAATTTTCTATTTTGATGAATTGATATAATAAATGTTTAGCAATATGTCCATCTACACGATGATGAAATTTAAAAACAAATAATAAAAATAAATTTTTTTTTGTTTATATAACATTGTTATAATTATTTTAAATTTTTGTACAAAAGTTGTAATAATTAAAGTTATTATTATTTATTTATTTTTCACGAATTCTTGACATATTATGTTATATATATTATATAAGTAAGCAATACTAATTACATATCTATTGAACAAAAACAAGTATTATTAATAATAAGTAAATATTTAAAATGATAAAAATGACATGTTGCAAATAGTCTCATATTATACCAAAAAAAAAAAAGAGTCTATACAGGTTCACGTATTCCGTACATCTGCGCATCTGTAGTAAATCATGCTCTGTATGGAACAAAAATATAGAATTGAAGATCGTACAGACTGGCCCCCGCCAATCAACTTTTCAGAATTCACAAATTTCCGTTCCGTACAAAATTAAAAAATAAAAATAAAAAATGTACGGAACAAATAGTGTACGGAATCTCTACTGACCGAAAAAAAAGTTAGCTTTTAAGTTCAATTCTTAAATTTTTTCGTAAAAATTGAATTTATAAATGATATTTTAATCAACTTATCTGTAATACTATCAGTTCCTTGCTGTAACTTATCATATGACGAACTTATTTTTATAGGATGACTATTGTAAATCATATATTACTAGCGATTTTGTACGTCCTTGTGTCTGTCTGGTATTTGTTTTTTTTAAAATTATTAATATTAATGTTATAAAAATAAATTTGTTTTTATTTTAAATGTCAGTTTATTTATTATTAATGTGTTATATATTTTGTGTAGTTAAATAATTACAGTGATATTTTTGTTATTATAATATAAAATTTGCATTGTGAATATTTTTTCTTTATCTATTGTACTATAGTCTTAAAGCCTCCTTATATACAATGTTTTTTGTATAAATTCCGACCTGTTCTGTTATTTACCAATGCATTGAGATTACATGCTTTATGTACTCTTGACATAGTCACATATAATTGTCCATGAGAGAAAATGGGCCATGGAAGATATAGGTCAACATAGGGTAGCATTTGACCTTGAGATTTGTTGATAGTCAAGGCAAATGCTGGCCATACAGGGAATTGCTTTCTTTTTAGAACAAAAGGTAATCTGGTATCTTCTGTTGACATAAGGAGAATTCTAGGGATAAATACACATTTACCTTGATGGTTTTCTGTTATTATTTCGGTGTCAATTATCCAGGATTGGAATTGCTGACAGATAAGTCTTGTTCTGTTGCAAAGTCTGTTGACCAGATCTAGGTTTCTAAATAACATGATAGGAGCATTGACTTTCAGAGTGAGTTCATGTGGAGGGAGACCTTGAGATGTTATGGAATTAAGATATTCAATTGGGTATAGATTTGTTTTGTCTTCTGGTGTTGAATCAAAGCTATAATATGTATATTGTTCTCCAGGATATTTGGCCATAATTCGCCCATTGATTTCATCAACATCATTGTTTAATGGGGTTAGTTTTGCTCTTTCCATTATAAAAGTAATGTTCATAGAATTTTCAATGAGATTAGGATAAACAGTATCTATTAGCAGATCAATGGGATCTTTGCCATTTTGTGGATGAACAATCATTTCATCAGAGAGTCAAATTAGATTGTTTTCAATTGTAGGCTCTGTTCCATTACCTATCCTAAGGAGGTATTCTGCAAATTTTTTTGGCAGTTTGGGCAACTCATATGTTATTAGTTAATGAGAAGGTATGAACATGGTGCCATAAATAGGATTTATTGAGAGCAGCATTGACTATTTGGACTCTAGTAACATTAATATTAATAATTTTAAAAAACCAAATACAGACAGACACAAGGATGTACAAAATCACTAGTAATTTTTTTAAATTTTTTTTTTATATATTTAATATATTAATTGTTTTAAATTTATATAATAATAAAATGGTTTTCAATATTATTAACAAAGAAATAAAAATCATTACAAAAAGGTGCGCACATTAAATAATTTTATTTGGTTTATTCTATTAAATAAAACACTAAAACAGTGAATGTATCATACTAATAAACTTTTATCTGATTTATTTCAATAAAAATGTTAACATATTGCAAGTGTGCAATCCGAGTTTCCTATTTAATAGGTTAATTTACGTTCAACACACAGACTACCTGCTGACTTATGGTCAAAGTTACTTTATCCTTTTGGGAAAAGGGTCCCTAGGTCCTATTTTACTAACTATATCCCAAAGGCGTCCCATTGAGATGTATCTGAATAATTAAAAGGGTTCCCAACTAATAATTAAAGGTTGGCCAGACCATTAGCCATTAGAAGGGCTGGGGGTCAATCGCACTGGGTTTATTAGTTGATTGCAGTCAATGACTATTTTATGTAAGGTTATATATTTATTAAGAGTTATTATTATTATGTTGTTATCAAGGTTGTTATCAACAATATTAACATTTGATTGATTCTTTTAACTTGGTCTAAAGCCAAGTGTATTTATACCTCTTGGGACAGTACAAATAACATGATGTGTGCTATTCTACTCTCCAATAATATGCTTTCAACTAATTACTAATTCTAAATAAATATTTACATCAGATGAGTAGGTTAATAAATATAAATATAGAAATATGAATAGGAAAAATCTTTCATGCAACAATGCACAATGTGTGGCGCAGCCATTACAATTGATATAGAAAGATGGTCATTGGCATACATGATGGCGAAAGTCATTTGATAAAATTTGAAACTTTTGAAAAAATCACAAGTTTTCAAAATCAAAATACCCTTGGCAAAATTAAAATCAAAATCAAAATCAAAATCAAAATTCAAAATTCAAAATTCAAAATTCAAAATTCAAAATCAAAATCAAAAATCAAAATCAAAATCTAAATTCAAAATTGAAATCTAAATTCAAAATCAAAATCAAAATTCAAAAAATTGAAATAAAAGCACTTTTTATTAATTTTGAATTTCGAATTTTGATTACAAATTTTGATTTTGATTTTGATTTTTGATTTTGATTTCAAATTTCAATTTTGATTTTGATTTTTGATTTTTTCAAAACCTGTTAGGATATATTCGAAATGTTTGAACCCTAATCGTTGAAATTATTGTTGAAACAAAACTACTTCACCATCATGTATGGATAGGTTAAAGATTTACTATCTCACAATACTAAATTAATTGATTTAATTATTGAAAAACAGGGTTGACAAATGTGTGGTTCATTGGTGGTCCATTGATGATCCATTGAGTTTATTAGTGTAACATTTTAATCATATTTAGTATAGCATAGTGGAAGTTTGTTGTTACACGAAATGTTGTACAGAACTCATTGCTCCTGATACTTCGCCAGTGTATAGTTGCTACCTCTCTAAATTGGAGAACAAGTTCAGATCAAAATTCAAATCCAGTTTATCACTTACTTTTTATTGTAAAGCTACATTGCACAATATAAAAAATTAGTGTAACATTTCAAATTTCCACTATGCTATTTAGTATTTTATTAATGGCAATGGACCAATCAATTTTCCAACCTGTTGAAAAAAGATGTTAAATTCTACTATTGGAAGTTGGTATAAATAAAAATTTGACAGATACAAAATAGTGACTATATGGTGCATGTCACCTAAAGTCATCAAGAATTTATGGGTGACTTTAAAATGTATCTAGTCCCTTGATTTTTGTGTTACAAAAAAAAAGAAACCGTAAAAATGATAGATTAGAACTTCCTCTTTCAAAATTACAGTATACTTTTTTGATTTTTCAACTATGTACAAAGTTATTAAGGTTTAAAAATACACAAGTTTACTAGTATATTTCAA
>CAJVPN010000996.1:0-18903 GCA_910592215.1 Entrophospora candida
CTACACTGTATTAATTTTTTAGAATCTTTTTATGTATTTCACTTTATTATATAAATTATTTTATTATTTAATAAATGCTAATCAAAGATGCTTTGCTATTTTTTTCCTGTTTTATTGCATAATTTTTTAAGTGTTAAGCAGAACACTCTAAATTTTTACATTTAAATATTTTGACTCTTTCTGAAAAACTTTCATTAATTATATAAATTCGTTTTAGACTTGTTTTTAATTTTTGGGTGGGTAGAATTTCTCCGTTGAAATTCGGAAATTTTTAATAATTTTCAAATCATTCTGTAAAATTCAATTTTCATCCAAAATTTACAAAAATTGTTGTAAATATATATAATTTGATATTTCAAACAAACTTACTTATTTACATAAATTATCATTGTATAGTAGAAAGTTATTTTATTTTATTTTTCGTTTACCATATATTTTGATGATCTGCAAGTGTCCGGAAATTTTTTGTAGGGGAGTGTACAACAAATAGTAATAGTAATAAAAATGGATCACATGACCCTGTGGAAATTTCATTTTTCATATCATGGATGTACCAAAAAAATTGAAAATAATTTAACATCAATAAAAAATCTAATATTTCAAAGGTACCTATACTTGGATTAAATCAGCTTCAAATATGAGCACATCTAGAGAATGCCAAAAAAAGAATATTTTTAGTAAGTGGGAATTTAAAGATAATTCAGAAAATAAACAAAAAGAAAACCTTAGTGCCTTTAATTTTTGAATGTTTAAAAAGAGGTACATCTTTTTCTGTGGAAGCTTTAACAAAGTAACAAATTTTTATGTCTTAAATTAATAATTATTTTCAATAGTGATTTGAAGTTAATTTCAATTTATAATTTAATAATTTTTGTAATAAAAAAATAAATAACATAACTAATTGTTGCTCAATTCAATTCGTCCTCATAGAATTAGTATGAAAGACCTTGACTTTCAAAATCAGCTACTTAAAAATAAGTGTAACGGTTTTGTTAAACTTCAAAACTGACAGATTTATTTTCTCATCTATCTCATCTATATTTGTTAAATGACAGAGGACAATAAACCTGGCATTCTCGGTTCGAAAAGGGAACTTCTTCAGGGCTTCAATTTGTTACGGGACAGCAGAAATGAGACAAAAGAGAGGACAGATACACAATATAGTCAAGCTAATAGCAATGACAAGAATGACAAATGATGCCAACATTGTTTTCGAATGTTCCAACCAAGAAAAAATTAAAGAACTGCAATCAAGCTTGGGGAAATTGTTCCAAGACAGTACTTTGGAATGCTCTACATGGACAAAAAAAACCGCTGAAATGCCGTGTCACCTTGTGCTCCCGGACGATGAACCTGAAAACAAAGATGACAGTTCCTCCGTTACCCAGTGTCAGATGGTGCAGAATTCGATAAACCACCGTGCATTAATTCTCCCATTGTAGTTTGAAATATTAAGTGAATCTGATAGTTGTCGTGTGGCAACTTCCCTTTGCCTTGATCTCCAAACTGAAGATCCTAAAGAAAATACTATAATGGAGCTTCGATGTTACGTAATGGAAGTTAAACAGTTTAGTTTTAATCATATTATTATTATCGGAAACATTATTGTGGAATGCTTTTTATGGATTGTTTCGGTCGCGTGTTTGATTGAGATTCAGATGGTCATGCATTATGGTCTCTCGGGGATTATTTCGAAATCATATCAAAGGAGGAATCTGAAAAAGACTACGATGATCGGATCGGATAGCATGGGACGTTTTAAATGATGGAATTGCGTTTGTGCTACATAAATGTATGTGTATATATTTTGCTCGCATTTTACCTTAATCTTTTATGACTTTTCTTTTCTTTCAGATATATCGGGAGAATTAGATATTCCCTCCTCAATCAAGGATGATATAAAAAAGAAAAAGCATTATTGATTTTACTGAACTTATTCTACTGAACATTCTTTATTTAATTAATTAATAAAGTTATTAAATATTAAAAAAAAAATTTTTTTCTATATAATAACATTTGCAAAAATTTTTTTTTTATACTAGTAAAACTGCATTAATACATCCATCATTTTCGGGATTGTTTGTAACTTTTTTAAAATGAAAAGAAAAGACAAGATTAATAATAAATAATGATCATAATTACTATCATGATTATTTACATACCTTGAGCATATTTTCCCCATACAACTTTTCCTGTTGTTGTTACAAGTCCTAATTCTGAAACATTAACCTAATATACATACATGGTTTTTGTGAATAATAAATCAAGTAAATTAATAATTAAAGTAATTATTAATAATAACAACAAATAAGTAAATATAAATCTGTAGAGCTCACCTCCACAACTGTTCCTTTAGTTATAACACCGAGTTGAGTATATAAAGGACTTTGAGGATTTTTCTTAACACTAATGATTGGCAAATGAAAAGTGGCTGCTAATTCAGGATGTGTAACATGTGCCTTTTTATAACGTAAAGCCATCGGTCTAATAAATCTTTCATATTTAGGAGGTTTCCTAGTAAAACCATCACCAACAAATGTTGCCTTTGTTACCATACGTTTCCATTGTTTTGCTAAAAAATCAAATTTTCTAAACTATTAATATTTTTTACTATAAATATAAATGCTAATGTATATGTATATGTATAATGTATATATACTTTTTCTCTTTCCAGTTTTTACTACTCTAAACATTTCATCTTCTGCAATACCACGAACTTTAGGTAATGGAACAGTCCATTTCCCCGCCTTTTCTTTTCGTTTTTGTTTTATCATATTTGATAATATTTTCGCTCTTTGTTGTTTCTCACGATCCATCAAATATGTTGGAATAGCACCTTCAGAAAGTGCTTGAGTGTCCTTTTGTTTAGAAGATTTTTCTTCATGTTGTTTAATCCTTTTTTTTATGTTTGTTAAAAAAAAATTTGATTTTAAAAAAAAAAAACAATCAAATAAATCAAATTATTAATTATTAATTACTTCTTTTTCATTTGTATCTTCTCTGCATGTCGTTTCTTATTATATAATTTGGCTTTTATTCCATGAACTTTTTTTGCAAAACTTGAAGAACTATGAGCTTCACGTGCAAGTTTCTTACGCCTTATTAAATAAAAATAAAGTAAAAATATTAATTAAAGAATTTAAAAAGAATCAAAAATTATAATAATCAATTGTATTACTTTCTCTCCTCATAATCCAGCCTTCTTCCATATTTTTTAATTGCTTCTTCAATATACTCATTTTGTGGCTAAAATATCATTAGTTATTAACTTTTAACAATTAATTAATCAATCAACGACAAAAATAAAGATATATATACCATTTTTTTTTTTTTTTTAAAAAAAAGGCTATATAGCCATTAGAAAGAGTGAATTTTTTTTGATCAAAAAAAAAGTCCAAATTTTTGTGTAGCAACACAAACTACACGTGACAACTTATGATAACCTGGATATGGTAATTTTTTTATTAATTAAAAAGAATTTATTTAATCACCAAAAATCTATCATAACGAGAATAATAAAAAAGAAAATGTTTCAACTTCCAATACTAAAACAGCTTCTGAAAATATAAATACCCAGTCTCCTGATCATGGTTATGGACTCAGTAGGATCCCTAAACCTAATTGGTAGCAAATTCACTGATCATCTCATATCTAGCTATGAACTAGTCTTAAATATTATCTTAATCATAAAACCACAGAAAGTCTAGAGGAACTTTTTGAAGTGAATATCGTATCAACTCCAGAAAAAATAGTCGACCTTGTTGTGGTGTACCTGGAATTGGTAAGACTAGATTTTAGGCAGGGATCCATGATTCGCCTGATTTTATAAATTAATATGATTGGTCGGCAAATGCATTTGATTTCTAAATGACAGACAGAGGTGAATGGGGTAGTTTGACATCACTGGCCATAAGATCCACAAGATTTGGACAATTGGGCGAAGTTCACTCGGCATTCTTTTTAAAGCCCACGAATGTATTACAGTTTCGAGAATATTAGAAAACGATCCGAGGTTTTTAAAGGTGGTATGGCTCTCATGGCTCTTTTACTACTCGGAGTGTTTCGTTCGTCATTTGAACAATTCTGCGACAATATCATTTAACTCCTCTAACCCTTTATGTATGCTCTCACCAAAAGATTGGATTTAGTAGTGGTCACCAGGAAATTTTTCCGACACAATTATTATTATTATTATTATGCGATTTACAAACTTACACTTGTAAGTATAAGTGATTTACGGGGTGCAATAATCTCATAATATTGCGTTTGGAAAATTTCTTGTCTTAAATGAATATTCGCTGGTGTATCTATTTGGAATATATATATATATATATAAGAGTTGAGTATAATTTTGGGTATTATTGTAGTGGAAAAATTTCCTGGTGCTACTATTATATTTGTTATATTTGGAAATAGCAAATATAAATATAAATATTAATATTTATGGCAGTTCGGAAATTAGTTTCAAATTTTACGCAATATTAATATCTCATAATATTGACATTGCATAGAATATGAAAAGCATGAAATTTCTCGATTGTTATAGAAAACACTAAATTTTCCCAAAACTAGATTCAAGGTAAATATTTACTATTATTAATAATTTAACACACTTTTTTTTATTTTTGAATATATAATATTAATCCAATACTGTTATAATCCGACTTTTAAATTAAAAATAGTTTTTGAACACATCCATTTTTAAAAAAACCATATGATACAAAATTAAATATAAAAGCAAATTACTATAAGTGAGTATATATATACATGTTGCTAAATCAGCATAAAAGAATAAGATGGATAAAGCAGATGAAATGTCACAAACAAACAAGGACATTCCCAAAAAAAAGTGCGTTGTTGAGTAAATATGCTTACCTTGAGGTGATGGTACTTACACCTGCATGTCATTTTCTGCCATCAAATGAACTCTTCAAGAAGAGAGCCCAAGTAAGCAATTTCCGTCGAATTATTTTACAGACAGTGAAAGGAAGATGAATGTTTAAACCAAAAATTTTATTACTAAAGTTATGGACACTGAAATTTTTTGAATAGTGTACAATCAAATCTCAGAGAATGGTTTTAGGCCCATAACCTACTCTAGGACTTTGGTATAGGAAATAATATAACTTTATAGAATGATCTTAAATATTATGCCAATAGGCGAAAACAATAAAATGCAATTTTTTGTTAAACATTTATTTATTCACTTTCTTTGCTCATGGATGAATTCGTTTGTAACCAATTAGATGAAAGCCAAAAAGTCATATCGTTTGGATAAAAGCAAACGTTAATTTGTCATTTACCTCGCTTACAATATTTTTCAATTGAGTATAATGGCTCCTGTCTTTTCTCAGTGATTTAAAAATACCACTGGTATAGATAGTGAAAGCTCAATGAATAACATCATGTAAAAATTTTATTGCATGATAAAATCTTCGCTCGTCATGGATGGACGTTTCCCATTTGAAGATAAAAATTTGGAGATCACAATATGTTACACAAACTTTCGATTGTTAAAACGCGGGTTGGCAGTTATATATTTCTACGTAAAAACAAACTTTTCCTTTTAAAATTTAACATGGAAAAAAGTAATTACTATCATAAGAAACAAGAATTCATAGAATCACAGATTGAGATACTTCAACAGAATTTATTTAGTTATTCAGAGGAATGGACCACAGAAAATGAAGAGTCTGATAATCGAATTCCAAAACAAGTTGTAGATCCAGTTATAAAGAAATGTATATAATATAACTTGTAACATTAAAAATGGGATGGATTGAAATGAACAAATTTAAAGAAAATGATTTATTAAAAAAAAACAATTTTTATTACTATATACTTCGAAAATGTTATTATTAGTGATGACAAGCATTAAAAGTCAACAGAAACAAATTTTTAATAATCAAACAATTCGACAAGTTCTTGATCAACTTCAATTTTTATATTACCAAAAGCAAAAAAACGCATTAGAAGGATATATTAGAGTGGAAGAGAGTGATTTTCAAGATCCAAGGTAATTAAATTTCATTTAATAATTAATAATCATAATGTCGATAATAATCATAATAATGATTGATATATTGTTGTTTTTTAGATGGATTGAATCATTTCCAGAAGAATGGTCAACATTAGAAAGTAGTAAAACATATAAAGAAGAGCTGAAAGTGTAAGATATATATAATTATTATATAGTTAAATATAGTCATCCTTCAATTCTTGATATTATATAATATATTTATATATCCATTTACATCATATCATATATGATAGATATGCAGAAATACGAGAAAAAGTTTACCAAGCACAAAAGGAATTTATGGAAGTTAAAGAAAAATATGAATATTACAAACATTTAAATGAATTATTGTTGAGAATGAATACAAACAGCATACAAAAGAATATGCTTGTCAAAAATTCACCAGTTTATAATGAAGTTGAGAAAATGAAAAGTTTAGGTGAAAAAATTATTATTATTTTTTTTATTGTGAAAATTTTTATTGAAATTATTGTATTATATTTTTAAAGTGGTAAAGATGACCAATACTTTAGAAAAGAAATCAGAATTTTTAAATAAGAAAAAAAACCAAAATTTAAATTCTAAATTCAATAATGATGATAATGGTAATGGTAAAAGTAATAAAATTGTATTTTAAAATTCACACGTCATTTTCTCATTTTTTGCCTAAAATCATTAGATGAGATGATGACAATTGAAGAATGATGACAACAAAGAAGAAGGAGGAATAAAAAGAAGGAAATTGTTTGAACAATTAAATTTATATTATATATATATTATAGAAAGAATTTTCTTCTACTAGTTTCCAGCTCAGGCTAAAAGGCTAAAATATCAATTAATTAATTAATCAAAAGAAAAACATAATAATAATAACAATAACAATAACAATAACAATAATAATGATATACCTTGAACATCATTCATATTCATTGTTCTTATTAAAAGTTCCTTTTTGTAACCATTTAAGCTTGAGAGTAAATCTTGTACCAATTTCTTGTAGTTCTACTTTATCTTTACTTTGAAAATTATATCTATTTATTTTTTATTATTTTTTTTTTTTGTTTTGTTTTATGGTTGTTCAGTTTTGTCTACCTGTGATGTCTAAAAAATATAAAATCCCTTTGATTGTGAAATGTAGCAACCTGTCTTCCTTGAAATTGTGGCACATGATGAAATAAGCTTGAAACCATCTACTGATAGTATGAACAAGTCTTGTATTAAAATTATTCAATATTAATTCTGGTTTATGATTTGAAGATCTTCCATGTCCCTTGATTAGCACATTTTATTATAAGAAGATATATACAGGTGAGATAGTGATCTTTTATCTTCATACTATAAAAAAATAATAACTAAATCTTACATAAATTTCATGACTTAATTTCACATTTGTTAGCCTGAAATAAGCAGTTGGCCCATTTGGTAAATGTATTAAAGCCATTGAATCTGATTTCATAAATTCATCCAATAAAAAATAATTAAATATAATTAATATATTAAATACACATTAATAATAACAATAATAATAAATAGACCAATTACATGGTGATTTCTTATTTTCATTGATAAATAACAAATCAGTGAGTTCTCTATTTTTTACAAAATTCTATAATTTGCCCAACTGTGAGTTTTTTATTCCTTTGACGTATTGACTGTTCGGAAATACGTCAACTAGTTCAGATGCAAACCAATAACTAGACTTTGATAGTGGTTATCAACATCTTTGTGATAATCCATCTTGAAAATATTTCGAAAATTCATCAGACACTTCCTCCTCAAAAACCTCATCATTGTCCACTCCAATAATTGTTTCATCTACTTCTCGAGTATTATCAAGAGTTTTTGGTACATTTTTCTTCAATCTTGCCTTATAATAGTAATGATGATCATGAATATAATTATGAATAGATGGTGGAATAAATAATTAATATTTTTTTTCTCGGGATCTTTTCCTCTTCCTCTCGTAATTTTAACCTCATTTTCATTTTTTCGATATTTTTTTTCCTGTTTTTTTCTAGTGTAGTCACTTTTTTTTTGTCCTATATTTTATTTTAGGAGTAGTTGTCCGGCCCATTTTATTATTATTATTATTATTATTATTATTATTATTATTACTATTATCATTACTATTTTTACTATTTTATTTATTTTGAGAAAAAATTTCTATTTATATGATTTATATGTAAATTTTACAAAAAAATAATTAACGACACCGTGAAAATTCTAATAATATTTAAGAATAGAAGATTAATATGGTTTTTTTTTATTTTAAAACTACGGAATATTTTTTTGATTTAATAGTTTATTTAAATGAATTAGAAAGAACTAATCGAAGGATGCTCCTTAAAGAGACAAAACTATAGATTCCAGAGCTAAAGATACAAATAATTGAAGGAAAATTTATTTTTTAGACAATGTAAAAACCATTTGGAATGATCATGTTTCTTCACATGTAAAAGTTTATTCATTATTATTATATTGTGCATGCATTTATTATTATGAGTAAACTAAATGAAACTTGACGTAAAATTGAAAAGGAATTCGTATTCCTTCAACAATTGGTTAATAAATGCAGTGAATATTCATTTCGTCAAATTCGGTAATTATAATTAATATTTTAGAATTCCATCATAGATGATGTTCCCTAATTGTGAGACGTTACAAAGTTTCCAAGAAACCAATGAAAAAAAATATAAATTGGCAAAAACCATCCATAACTTTCAGAAAAAAAACTTTAACATAACAAACAACAATATTTTATTTAAAAAATGAATAATTTTAATAATTTATTACTATTGCCAGTTGAAATGTTAACAATGATCTTCAAAAATGTAAAATTTCCAATCTCATTAACCTTGACGTGCAAGTTTTGGCACAAAATCTCAAAGGATCCACACTCGAGAGCCGAATGGTTGATAGAGCATTATGGTTCACATGCTTTAGTTTATGCTATTAAATTTGGTCCTGACTTTATTAGCGTTAAATTGGTGGAATGTTTGCTTGCTAAAAATATTAATTTATCGCAATATCTTGTGCAAAAATTATCTTCTAATGTTGGTAAATCCGATGAAAAATTAACTAAACTGAGATATAATAATAATAATAATAATAATAATAATAATAATAATAATAATAATAATAATAATAATAATAATAATAATAGCACTACCAAAAATCTTTCCAAAAATTGGGGATCTAACACTCCGTTAGATGTATATATTCATTTGTTGAAGAAAGCAAGTTCAATATGGAAGTCTAATTTACATTTGAAAGGAAATGATATGCAAGTCTTTTTTTACTTGTCAGGAGGAGACCTTCCAATTGATAAAGCGAAAATCAAAATGAATGAAAATTTATCAAAAATCGAGGATTTGATCTTGACAAATAAATTTGTACCATTTCCACAACGGCCAAAGCAACAAATCAACAACATCATAAAATATCAGGAAAATTTAAAACTTAAAAGTGTTGAAAAAAATCATCATTGTCCAAATGACGGTTATGAAAATAACATAACCTCAAATATTATCCCAAGAGCAATTATTCTCAATCCTAAATTGGTCACATTATGGAAAAATAATGGATACAAAGATATTTTCCACGATTACAATGATTTAGTATTAAAAGCAACTTATCTCATGTTATTTCCACCAACTATTTTCAACAACAACAACAATACTAATATTCCAGATTTAACTAAAGTTGTTTCAAGATTGAGGGAATTTGTCAATTTGGGGTTTAAATTAACCAAACTAGTCATGGGTGACGTGTTGCTATTATTTGAAAATGAATTATCGATGATTGGTGAATTAATCTTGAAATCATTCCAAATATTCAGAAATGAAGATATACAACAAATCTTGGAATATTGTTTGGTTCAAATCCTCATGCCTGAAAAAGGTCTAAAAAATTTAACCATTTTAGAATTCTTGTATGAAAAACTTGAAAATCCCGAAGAAAGTTTCCTGAAAGTATTAAATAAATATAATATAGGAAATCAATACTGTGATTGTGATTGTGATTGTGATTGTGATTGTGATTGTAGTCGCAATCATGATGATAATAGTAATAGATTTATAAGATTATTTTCGTTGAATTTAAGTGTTTATTCCTGGATATTCAAAAAATTCGAATCTGACTCTAGAGTTACGTCGAGATGTTTCGATGAAATTCTATTGGCTAGATATTATATGGACTCCCAATCAATACTCACACATATTAAGATGGAACAAGATGAATCATTAAAAACCATTTTTGAGACTTTCGATAAACTGTGCAAACAATTCTTCTTCTCAGAAATTCCCTATAAAACCTACCATTTGAAATATCTGATTAAATCGGATGAATCTGTTTTGTTGAATCGATTTTTCCGGAAATTTCTACCAAAATTATTTAAAATTAAGAAAAACAGCAAGACTTTAATATTTAACACCGAGTCACAAGTTAATTGGTATGAAAAATTGTCCAAAGTAAAAAGTCATTTGGAATATTATAATGATAATAATAATTTATTTAAAAGTCAATTTAATCAATTTGGTGAAAAATTAAGTAAAATGAAAATTCTTAGTGAACTTCCTCCTTTTTCTAATTGTTCGAGCATTAAACGTCCAGTTAATGGTGAATCTAATTTTAAACAAGCCAATAAAAAGAAAATCAAAATTACTTGAGAATTTTAAAGTTGATTTGGCGAATGAATGAAAGGACGACAGAGTCCAAAGTTGCCGGTTATTATACCTGAAACACAAGATAAACCAAATTAAAACCTCCAAAAGATTATTTTATTTTTTACAATAATAATATCTATTAATCTTAAAAAAAGGATCGAGTTCTGGTGCTGGTAGTGGAGAATTTCACGTTTATAAAGCACGTTGTTAAAGAAAATCATGGAAGAAGAGACAAATAAGGTTTGGAAATGATTTAACAATTTTCTACCTTCTATTTTGGTTGATTGGTTAATTTTAACATTTGAAGAAAGAAACAAAAAACTAAAGAATCAGAATCAGAATCAGAAAATAAAACTTTTAATAATATCAACAATAAATGTAAATAGATATTTATTCCCTCTTCCACTCATCTCATGAAATAATTTAATTAATTAATTTGTGTATTTATTGCTTGTAACAATAATAAGTTTTAATAACGGGGAAAAAATAATATTATATTATGATTAAATATATACTAATACTAATTATATTATTATAAATTATATTAATAAATAAAATAAATTTACAAAAAAAAAAAAAAAACCATCATAGATCACCAGTATTATTAACATCAATGTTTATATGATTACCAGCACCTTCATTTAATGATGTACTGTTAAATATATTTTTATATGTGTCCATGACTAATTTTTTTTCTTCTCTCAACTTATCCAAAACTTGTGAATAACTCCACGATCTCAATTCTTGTGCTGAATCATCCACATTGGTGACATAACCACCATATCCCATTAAAGTATGAACATTAGAGTATGAATTAAAGGTTTCATTGATTAGGTTATTAATCATATTATTATTGATCATTCCAGATGGTGATGTAAAAGAGCCATTTTGATTGCAATTTATATTATTTACATTACTTTCGTTTTCATTTCGAGACCTAACACTTGAATATTTTTTGGCTTCATATGAGGTACCACTAATATCTCTTAATATTTGTTGATTTCCTGCTGGTGGTCCTCCCCAACTTTTCCAACGTGATCTTCTTGAATCTGATGCCATAATTGGCGATGATGGTCTATTTGAGTTATCATTTAATGAGCCTTTATGATGCATGCCATTAGTAAAAAGAACCGCTTGTTGAAGTTTTTGATGAATAAATGTTCTCATGTATAGATTAATGGGAAGCTTGTAATACAATATCAATTCCAAAAATGTCCACAAAACAAAATCTTGAGTTGAAGATAAAAAAATTGATCGTGAATTTGGATTAAAAGAATTTCTATCATTAGTTGTTTCACTAATATCGTTGTTCACATGTAAATTGGGCATACTTGTTGCCGGAGTAGATCCTGATGAAATCATTGCTGTTTTTGATTTTTGTGACAAAGATGCTGTCCCTGCAAAATTCAACATTTGTCTAATAAATTGTGCAATATGAACCCACATACCTTTTGTATGTGTAATGTATTTTTCAGCACGTACGAGCAAAATTTTGAGTGCAATAAAACTTAATATAAATGTAGCCGTTGATTCAGCTGTTATTGATACAACTTTTCCCGAATTATTTTCTTCATTTTCATCTTTGTTATCAGTAATCGGATTTGATATGTTTGATGTGCTACGAAAACCAAATGCTGTAGTTTTTGATCTTAAAACTATCCCTTTATTACATGCTTGTGTAATAAAATATAAAATTCTAATCCAACAATCTGCTGCTTTTGATTTATGTGAATCGTTTTTTGAAGGTAATGGCATAAACACAGAATCTTCTGGTTTATATTGTAAACATATTGGAATTAAAACATATGCTATAAGTTGATGTGTTGGCAAATATCTATCTAATTCAGAAAGTATATCTTGATCTGAATATACCATCATTGAAACAAACAAGTCAACCAAACTTTGACATAAATGAAGTTGCATAGGCTCTCCATCTTCTCTATCAGGTCTTAACGCAACACTCAATCCAAATGAAATATATTTTTCTTTGATGAAGGAAGCCATTGTATGATCATTCATTGTGAATTTTAATTTATCAGTTACAATAAGAACAAGTCCATCAATAAATCCAGAAAAATCGATTGATTTGTAATGTTGCCTAAATGATGGTGCAACTTGTCGTATAAGTGATGTGATACGTTTTCTTCCATCTTCAAAAGTTGTATTGAAAAGTAAAGCATCCTTAATATAATCTTTAAGAAAATTTGTCGAAATTTTTTTCTTTGCTGCTGCATAATCTTTTATCATTAAACAAATCATATTTGCCAACTTGCTATGTGAATTTTCTGATAAAATCCCTCCATATTTCTTATATTTCTGAACAAGAACCAAAAAATTTCTCTTTATTGTCATACGATCATTTTGTTGCCATTGTTTTCCAAAAGCCTGAGCTGTTGCCTCTGAAATATGTAAATCACTATTATCTATATTAAGATTATCCATTGATTCATTTTTGTTTCCATTTTCAGAATTATAAATATTGGTGTTATTAATGTTTCCCATTGAATTTATTATAGGCTTTGATGATTTAGAAAACTTGAGGAATACTTCAGTTAAAGCTGCCATTCCGTCATCCACCAATGTTCTTATTGAAGAAGATTCTTGCAACAAATGAGGTACTAAATATTGTAAAATTTGTACAAATTGTTCTGCACGAAGTGAGCCAGGATCATAAGCAATAATTGTCATGAATAATCTCACCAAATCTTCTAAAGAAAATATTTTTTCTTCCTGTGTTCCTAATAAACCAGATTTTGCTTTAGATGCTATACTATTAGCCCTTTTTTTAAATGTGCCATTAAATAATGGAAGTGGGTCAGAGAATAATGTATCCACAGTTTCTAATTCATCAACTATATCATGTATCCCTAATGAATCACCCTGATTTACAGGAAAATTTAATGCTTTAAATAATTCATATAATGACAAGCTCATCCATTCACATAGTTTTGTTGATTTAATTGACCCCTTAAGAATCAAAGGTGTAAGACAACCAAGAGCCTGAAAAATAAAAGATTCGCCGTGAATACGAAAGAATTTACACCATGCAAAAATAATTGCTGATCGAATTGGTGGAATTTTTTCGGATTCGCAAAAAACTTTAAATAAAGCTGGAATAAATATAGAATAACCACGATTTGCATCAAATAATCTATGAAATCTTGTGACTGTGGTTGTATATAAAATCAATGTTTGGCCAACAATACCAAAATCATCAGCATTTTCTAAAAGAATTCTATTTGCACCATTCAAAAATATATTGAGTTCATTTCTATCATTGTAATTTCTATTTAACCGCTCAAGCATAACTAATAAAAATTTTAGCCATGTACGAGCCCTTAGAGCTGATAAAAGTTTCACATCCTTTTTTCTTCTTGTAGATGGATTAGAAAATTCACTTGTATGACCTTTAGATTTTTTTATATCTGGTAAATAATATTCATCTTCATTCAACCCACATATTGAATCTTCAGATGCATTTGTAGATGGCATTGGTATATATGCTTGTATCATCTTTTTGACTGAGTAAACTTCATGTGGACATTTAATAACAAAATTGGTCATGAAATGTATATGACCAATACGAAGAATAGCTACTTGAAACATCACAAGTGGTACATCAAGTATTTGAAATGTAACCTGATCATTTGTCAAATTTCGTGGAAACATATCCAAAGGTGAACCATCTGTGAACCAAAATTGACCATTGTTACAAAGAATATTTTCTATTTTGTTTTTCCGAAAATCGCGAACAAGTAAATCATTGACTGTAGGTACAATTTCTGCTAAAATAGGAATAACATATGTCATAAGTCCTAAACCATTACTCTTGTTATCACGTGAATACCACTTCAAAATTCCAGCAAGATGATTGAAAAGGGTATGTGAAAAGCCTGAAGGAAAAACATGTTGCATTGAAATAAGAAAATGGATTTTTGTGAGAAGTTCTTTTTGTGCTTCAAAGTTGATTGTGCCCAGTTCACTAAAAAATATTCGAAGAAATAAAAGAGGATCATCTCTGAGAAAATAAATTATAATTTCTTTAGTAAGGTTAAATACTCCTCCATGAAGATCATCTAATAAATCTACAAGTCGCAATGAAAAGGAACTTAATATTAGAATTGATACTGTTCTACGTTTATTTGCATTTGATTGCATATTGTTGTTGGGGTGATTGCCACGAATATTTCTTTTGATTTTTTCATGAGAATGTAATATATTTGATTCTTCTTTATTTTTCATTTCTTCTTCATCAAGATAAAAGGTTGGTATTAATGATATTGGTGTTGTAATACGTTTTAAATTTTCCAAACCTTCTCCTTCTTCCTCTTCCCAACCTAGTTCTTGAATTCTTTTTTTAACATCTGTGGACAATTTATTATCATTTTTATTGGACAAGCCTCTGTAATATTCATACATCATCATTTCTGAAGTACCAAGTTCAGTTGGAACAAAAGGAATTGCTGGAGCTTGTGATCGGAAAGGACGTCGCCTGTTAGAATCAGACACATAAGGTTGGCTTAAAAGTTGACTTCTGTGACCAAACAATGAAGAAATTTTACGAATAGTTATGGCACGGGTCAATGCATTTGTACTAATATACATATAAATCAGTAAATAAGTAAATTAATCAATTAATAATTAAAATAATGTTTATTAAAATTCAAAAAAAAAAATAATACCTGTAAAGATCCTTCATGATTAAATTTTTTACTATTTTATAAGCTTTTTCACCACACTGTATAAAAAGAAATGAGGCCGAGGCAAAAGGTTGATGTTCACGATCATTCAAAAACCTGTCCCATAAACGTGGTGCTATTTTTACATACTCTTCAGATGTCAAAGTGGAGAATACTGCAACAAGTAAAGAAAGTACTGAACCAGCAGGATCTTCATTGAAGTTGTTAAATCGATGAAGACGATGTGTCGGTAATTTTGATGATGAACGGAGTGGATGATTTATTGTAGTATTCGAAACAATAATTGTAGAATGTCTTTTCAGTTCACTATATTGCGTTAATGGAGTTTTGGGAGTAGTTGGTGTATGTGGTGTTGTAGGTGACAAAGGAATTGGTATAAATGGAACAGGGACGTCCATTTGATCATCCTGTCAATTAAATAAAATAAACAGAAACAACCCCATTAATGATATTTTAAGGGATTGATGATAATCAAATCATTTATATCTACTAACTTGATTTGAATCATTTGAATTATAATCTTCTAGATTTGCATAAACAACCCTTATTCGCTGAAAAATCCATTCAACTTCATTAAGTTGGTTATTATCAACTTCTGGTTCAGAAAATAATTTAAAAGGATTGTTTAATTTATTGAGCTGGATTATTGAATCCCGATATATGGCAGCACCAGGAGCTGAATAACTCATCCAATCAATTATACGAGATAACCATCCTGGACTTGAAAAAAAAAGTACTACAAAATGTTAAAAATATGCATTATAACAATAACAATAACAATAACAATAACAATAATAATTTTATACCGATAAGTTGTTTTACAATATAAACGTATTTCAAAAAAAAGGTTACATAATAAGACACGTAAAGGTATTGGAATCAACCTTGTTTTTTCCTAATAAACATATATTTAAATTAAAATCAATTACCAAAATATATCAATAATAATAATAACAACAATAATATACCTTTGCAATTATAAAAATTGCTAAATGTTTTTCCAGATCATTTAAGAAAATTTTAGCAATCACATCTTGTTTTGAATTTTTTGAATGCTATAATTTTAAAAAAAACAATTAATAAAAGTAGGCAAATTTAATTTTAACATATACATATAGAATATAGGTATACTTGGAAAGAGAAAATTACTCACACCAGAATTATTCAACCTTAATTCTCTAATTATCCACACAAATTCCATTACAATAACGCATTGACCTAATGTAGTGGAACCCCATACACATTTAGATGTTGAATTTGGCGCAGTTGAAGTTAGATCATGACTATTTCCAGCAGTCTTTGTTATACCCGGACCAACATCACTTAAAATAATCACACTCATGAATTCAACATCTTGCATAAAAAGTTCTACAGGACTTAAATATTTTTGTAAAGTTGCAATAAGATGAAGATGACTAGCAATCTTTGATTCGGAATCTGATGCAACACATGCAAGTATAGGTTTATAAAAATGTTGCCGATGTTTTGTACATAGTGACAATAATAATTTTTTTAAATTTGGTGATGTTTCAGGTTGTGTTGATATAATTTTCTGTGGCAAATAAAAATAGTCAAATGCTTATTAATAAAATTTAAAAGTTAAAAATAAAAATCATCAATATTAATTAATAACAACACACAGAAAACAAATCTGAAATCGTTTCTTTAACAATATCATTTCCCATAGTATCATTTATGCCAAACACCAATTGATCTAACACTGCAATAATTCTTTCAAGGCTATCTTGTTGAAACTATAATTGATATTTTATTCACACAAAGAAAAATTTAATTAAGTTGACCTCTATTATTATTATTACAATTTTAAAATGAGTAAGAAAAATAAAAGTTCAATTACTGTTTCTTTGACAAGCTCTATGACTTCCATTTTCCATCCTTCATTCCATAAATCCTCAACATATTTTTTTGCCAATGATAGAATTTCAATGTCTGTTTGCTTAGGTACTCCTGGACTAAGTAAATCATCATTATTAGATGATTTAATTGATGAAGATGTCATTGTTTTAACCGAATTTTTGTTTTTGTTGTTGTTGGTTTTATTGTTGGTTACACTTTGTGTGAATGAAGAAGATGAAGAATGATTATCGGTGGTATTGGGTGTAGAAAGTGAACTACTGCGTTGTGGTGCAAGTTCAGGCCATGATAAAGTAAATATAGACACTAATACACTGATAAGGCTTCGTATAACCTGTGGTGACATTCTACGAAGATCTTTAGGTGGTAATTTATTATATAAAATGTTGAGTATAAGGTATGGTAATGATGAAAAAGGATTGGTTTGATCAATAATAGAGGATTTAGGATCAGAAAGCATCTCAAAAGCAGCTTGTGAAAATAATTGCACAACATGTTCATATAGAGATGACATTGTTTGATCAGGCAATATCCAATGTTTCTAGTGAAAGTTTATTTTATTAGATATATAGCTTTTAAGAATTTTAATTTTAATCAGTTATATGTTTTAATAATACCATTAAAAGATTTTCCATGACAAATCTTCTTAATTGAACATCTTTCACTAGAAGACATTTTACCAAACCTTCAAGGAATATACATTGAGCCAAACTATTATAATTCTGTATTTGTATGTGTGAATAACCAACAGTTGCTTCATCAGGATCAATAGCTACCAATGTTCCAGCAGCTAAACGGACTAAAAAACCATTTATCATTTTTATTAGCCTAGAAGCTTCTTCTGTCTTTTCAGATACTGTTGGTGAAATAATTACTAAAGTGTGTACAAATGTATACACAAGTGCATGAATGGCAGTGACAGATGTAGGAAAATATGATTTTTCTGCAGTATCATTTAATAGTTTCTCAGTAATATCACACACACGACTCTTTAATATTTTTAAATATAAATGAATTAGATAAATGGTTTAATAACTTTGCGAAGACCTATTATATGACAGATAAAATTTTACAGTACCCTAATCTCCTTTTGTCGGGTTTCTAGTAATTTACAACACCACTGAATCCTAGCAAAATTTTCCTAAATCAAAAAAAAATAAAGTTAGGTTGAAAATAACCTGTTAAATATATAACTTAAAAAAATAAATAAAATGACTACATTATGGTTTGCTGGTCTATATGTTTTTCTTATGTATTCAAATTTATCTAAAGACTTGTTGCAATCATTGTCTATTGAGAAAAAAATATTATAGTTTTTTTTAAATTATAATTATTTTTTTAAAAATAATAATCAATAAAATTTACATGCCATTTACAGGATAAATATAAAATGGTTTGGCTAATTCTGCAAAATTTGTTTGGGTACCCATCAAGAAGTAAATGACATGTAAAGTTTTTTATGCAAAATGATTTTCAAGCGTTTTTTCCGAATTCCTTTGGTGACACGAACCTTAAAATTAAGCGTGGATCTATAGCGCAGGACATCAAAATTTAAAAATTATTTACTTGTATAAATTTCTACATATTTTCTTGGAGATCCTTCAATGATTTCTTCTCTTTTACCATTTACTATAGAAAATACAAA
>CAJVPN010000997.1:0-18886 GCA_910592215.1 Entrophospora candida
TTTCTTTTCTTTTAGTGAGGTGATATTTAATGAATTTTATTTAGTAGTTTTGGGAACACACCTGACTTGAGTATGGAATAACAGCTAAGGAGGACACCCACTAAGAAACGTGATCAGTAGTGTAAAATCTAAAAAAGATATTGTTTAGTACAAGAAATTGTTTAATACAGAATTAATATATATTACGACAAGCCTTACCCTAATACTAAGCCTAGAAACATATCATCAAATCAATCACCTTTAAATACATGCTTAAAGAAAGGATTGTCGCTTGGAAGTATTTAAACAGGTTTTGAAACGTGTGTCATAAGAAAAATTATGTGTGGAAAAAGAATTGAAATTTTTTCAAAATACTAGTGAGATCTAAATGCAGAACATAATATTGATAAATATGATAGTAAATAAAAAGGTATATTCTAATTCCTAAAATTACTACAATTATTATTGACATATATTTATATTTACATGTTTTTTCATTTATAGCAAAACATCGAATAATTATTTTAAGATTCTACCACATAATTATAAAAACGTTTAGCACTAACAGAATTTATAATCACATTTCCAATTCTTTCAAGAAATTTTAATAGTCCCAGTGGCGTCGGTTCCCAGTGAGAGGATGTTCAGCATTCTTGGTAATAATATTACCAATAAACGTACAATTCTTGAAACCAAGTGTTATAGAAAAATTGATCTTTTTAAAAAAATAAATTCCTTCGTTTTCATTTATGTTTCTTTATTCTGGTGCCTTAATTTTTGTTATTAATTACAGTTATCATTTTAAGTTTTCTATAATTGTCATTTATTTTCTCTTTCTAAGCTTTATTTTGAAATTATGCAAAAACTTAATCCTTTATCAACCACTGTTTTGACTTTTCTTCCTTTTCACGTTATTGCATCTGTTATTTCTATCAAGTATTTTATTATCCTTTCAGTATTCATTTCTTTCTTGTGTCATATAATAATATTAAGTTTGGTCAGCGGTATTAGTGACAATGCTTAAAAAAAATAAAATCTTTATTAAAAGTTATTCTATGAGATTTATAATACAATGACTTCTCAAGTGAGTGTATAACAAAATTTTGAATTTTCAAAATGCTAAGGCTCGGCCAATTTTTTAGTTTAAGAAACAACCAGCCGATAAGTTTTGAGTTTGAGTCATGAACAATAAAACTTAACGGTTAACTTTTTTGTTTTAGTATTTTGAAGCTGACAAATTGTTACTATTACTATTAATAGAGTATTAGTATTCGATAGAAATATATTCGAATTTCGTATCACCATATTCGAATTTACATCATACTAATACAGTCCATCTGAGAAAGTCGGTCAAATTTTTTACAAATTACGAATTCATTTCCATTTGAATTTTTCACTTTTTCAAAATGCTTCCGCACAAAACCATGTGTTACGATTCGTTTTTTTTAAAGGTCTTCTGGAACCACCGCTTAAATCATTGGAACTTGAAGCCAATGAACTATTGGACCTTGTATTGGAAGTGTTTTATTAGTTCCCATGTAAAATTATCATCAACAACACAATTACTATTGTCGTCATCATCATATTGATGGTATTGATTCTCTTCCACATAGAAATTTTCCATTTTGAATGATAAAACACAAAAATCGCAATTGGTCAGACAATAATAATATTAGCATAGTATTAGTATTAGTATTAGTAGTATTAGTAAATAGTCAACTAAATAATCGACTATTTTAGTCGATTCCAAACCTCTAAAAACGGCATAATAATAATAACAACAATAATATCATATATCAATTCTATTCTACTGACAGCCTCAAAAATTGTTTGTTGATAGAAGAAATCTCTTATCGAAAAAAGAAATTTATCATTTGAATTACTGGATACTGCCATTATATAATTATTATTATGCTAGATTTGGTTTTTATGAATTATTTTTCAAGTCTGGTGATAAATTTCTATGATTTTAATTGAAAAAAAAAATTAGCAAATCTGCTTTAGACTATTCAACAGCTACCTGGAAACTTGAAACTTTTGATGAAAATCATGAATGGTTAATCAGTCATTGTAAACTTGATGATTGTTTTCAAAATCTTTACCACTTAGAATGCAGGTTTTATAACAGCAATAAATTATTTAATAAATATTCAAAATCTTAAAAATACAAGCTCCTTGGGGTCCAATTATATTATTGAATACATTACAGTTCGATTATCAAATTAAAAAATTAAAATTATTTAAAAACTGCCATATCAATTCATTCAAGATCAATAATAACAAATATAGATTTTTAATACCTAATTTCACTTCCAAGAATTGAAGCTGAATATTTTTTTGTCAACCATTTCTATATGTCATTAAAACTATTGGAGAAATGTTCTGGATATCAATGATGGTAATCTGACTTTTGGGACAATTCTATTTAAAGTAATTAATTACATTATATTAAACTAAAAAGCCTTTATTTAGAAAAAGTTACAAGTATATTTATAAATCAGATTTTATCAAATTCTAATACTAACAAGGGATTAGAAAGGACCCATGCATTTAACAGGTTAATGAATTATTGATGAGTTCTAATCTTCTTTTAAAGAAGAATCCACTGCTTAAAAAGATTTATAATTGTGTTTTAAATTTATTCTTTTTAAGTCAGGCCCTAAAAATTTTCTTTATTGTTATCATTATTATGAATAAGTATCATAATAACCTAAATTTTGATATAATAAGTAATTTATATTTGCACAATTCTTTTCATTTTCATTATTATTATTATTATTATTATCATTGTTATTATATAATATGAATGTATAATTATTTTCACCATTGAAAAAATAGTTATGTTCTTGATTTAACCAAGAAATAGGGGAGTCTTTAAATCCATAGACATTTATTATTATCCAAGGTATAATTTTTAATAAATTATCATTGTTACTAATAAAATTAAAAATTAGTTAATATATGATGACTTCTTAAATAATTAAATTGTCAAATTATTTAGTATTGTATATTTACCAAATGTAATTAAATAAATTCAAAATCATTTTAGGTGGAATAAATCCACTCCAATTAAACATTAACATCTCATCAATTATTTCATGAGGTTCTGGTGGTTTATTAATAGAGATATAAGGATCAATGGTTTTATTATCATCTAAATTTATTCTAAAAAGTGAACCAGCAGTTAATAATAATTAACATCTGATAATATATTATAATTATAATATGATAGATATATGTTACCTAGAAGATTCAATAGTGGACATTCCAATCCAATCATAAAATTCCATTAGGTTCTCATTTAGAATTTCATTTTTTGAATTTGAATTATTTTTTTCATTATCTATTTCTTTAATAATATTGTTAAAATCTGGATTCATAATATTTTTAAGCTTTTTAAATTTCTTATTTAAATAAATTTTATTATGATTAGAATAATCTGGAAACTCAATTTCTTTTGTTTCATTTGTCACTAAAAAAAAGAAAATAATATTAATAAGATTGAAATTAAATCATTAATAAATAAATAAATAAATAAATAAATATTGCTTATTTTACCTGAATCAATAAAAAATATTATAAAAGTAAAATTATCATTTAAAGTATTATTAAAACACCATTTTATACGTTCATAACCTTTTTTTCCTGGAATCATTGATTTTTCTAATAAATTAATCTTTACAACTAAATAATAATAATAATAACAATAACAATAATAATAATAATAATAATAATATTTAATATTTAATATATAAAAATATTTAGTAATTTAATAGTTTAATTTACCAAATTTTTGAATATTTTTAAATTTTGATTTTTTCCCTGATAATCCAAGTTCTTCATATTTATCTTTAGTTAAATTTAATATTAAATTTCCTTATATTATTATATTTAAAATAAATAATAATGTTAATGTTTAATTAAAGTAGCAAGTGGTAATAATTATTATTATAAAATAGTTTTACCTGTTCCATCAATTGCAACAACATTTGTTATATCAATACCTTCTTCACACACACTTAAAGCAACAAGACTTCCTAATAAAATAAAAAATCATTGGTCAGCCAATCAATAAATCAAATTTAAAAAATAATAATTTATACCTTTTTTCAAATAATTATCAATAAAATTTTTTTCCAAGAAATAAGACAATTTCAAATCATCAACTTTATAATAAAACCATTCTTCTTTTTCTTCTTTCAATTTTCCTAAAAATATTTCTTTAATTTCTTTTGATTTATCATTAAAATCATTAAAATCATTAAAATCAGGAATAAAAATTTCAATTTTATGATTAAATGGATGTTCTAAAATTATTCTTTCATGATGTTGAGATTTTGATGATTTTGACGATGATAATGATTTATTATTAATTGAAGAGTATGAAATATAAAGTTTAGATTTAATAGGTTCGGGTAATTGAAATATTGATGACATTTTTTTTTGGAAAGAAAATCTTTTATGCAGATCAATTGTATAGAATTTAACGAACATAAGGAACATTTTTTTGCACACAAACACTTATGGAGAGATACCTGATCCATTTATAAGGGGGACTTACTGACCTCTCTGCTGCCATTTTAACTGTTGCAGGATATGTCTAGCTGGTGGAAGCAGCAGCAGCAGCAGCAATGATGACTTTCTATGAAGCCACAATTAGTTATAGGGAGGATTTGGATCTTCCTGATTTAGTGTAATAAGATTTACTTGTTATCGTGTTATGTACAAAATACAAAATTAATAATAATCATTGTGAGAGGGGAAAGGAGAGAAGTATATATTTTAAAGTAATATATTAATTAAGTTGATTGGTTGATTTATATAAAACAGAAAGCATGCATATTGTATATTAGCATTTTATGTAGTAAAATAAAATTTTTATCTACTACCTTTTCAACTCTGACAAAAATCTTCAAAATCTACAATAAAATCCAAGTGTCATGGATGGATCCAATTGTGAAATTGAAATTTTACGCAGTGACTCACAATGATAAGTAACATTTCCTAGATAATTTTATGTATATTAAAAAAAAAGAGTAAAATTATTACGAATAACAAAATAATTTCATAATGTTCTTTCTTTACTATTTTTTTTTTACTCACTTCTTCTGTGTATTCATCAATTGACTTTAATTCTAATGCTGGTCTAGAATAATGTGGATCAAGGTAAAAAAGTTCATCGTCTTGATAAACAAACAATTAATTAATTAGAATATTAATAAATATTTTTTAATAATTAATAAAATCATTTTTGTAAAGCCTAAACCTTATGATCCAATAAAATAACAAGATGATGTTGATGGTTTTCCACTAGTATAAATGTATAAAACATATTAAGAAAGGATTTATTAAAATTATTCTAACAATAATTATTACCCTGCAATCAATTAATAATTATATTTAAAAGCTCCTTCCATTTAAAAAACCTCCCTAAAAAGTTACCTTAGGAGCTTCATTATATATTGAATTTAAATTATTTATTTATTCCTAACCGAATAGATATCAAAATTAAAATTAATTGAGAACCTTTATTTAAACCATTATTTTTGGCTGACTTGTAAACATCATTTTAATATACTACTCCGTCAGTAGCTATATATACATTTAATTGTGCATCTGTAACATTTTCTACAAACGCTCTGAAATAATATAAATATAATTGTGAAGATCGTGAATGGAATTTATATAAATATTAAACGAATTTTAGTCTAGTCTATTGGGCCGTATCATCGTCTATAAACCACCTTATAATCTAAAATTCAATAATAGTTCTTGTGCCAGATTTTGCACATTTATCCCAAGTTTTCTCTCCTTTATGCCAATATAAAATTTATCATATAGTTATTTTGATGATAAAATTTGCCATTATTTATCTAAGATTGTTTTATATACCTCTTCCTAAAAATTGAACTAGTAAAGCATTTGCAAGTAAAGATTGACTAGATCTTATTGGTTTTATCGGTGGAAAATTATGTCGGTAGATACACCATATTCTTAAGTAAAATCTTCATAAAAAGTTGAAGGATAGCTAGAAGGTGATATGATTTGTTGCATCATAGCTCCAGGAAAAGTATCGAGTGTTGAATAGTAGTACTACTATTTTCTGGTTGTTGATCATCATCGCTATTACTATTATCATTGTCAACTTCATATGAAACACCCATTAACCAAACTGATTGATTTCCTTTGTCGTTGTCATATTAATATTTTATTATATTATTGTGATGAAATAAGTGAGGATTTATGAAATTATTTATTAGATAAAATCACCTAATACTAAACCAGTTCCAAATATTGTGAATATTTTGAATCTACAAAAATTTTTTTTTTTTAAATTTTAAATTTAAAAAAAAATTTCTGAAAGATGAGTTTAGTAGATGAAACAAGTTTTGTTTCTCAATTTTTAGAAACATTAAGTGCACGTCAAGTAAAATATCCCAAGGATTTTTCACCACCTGCACAAACACGTCCAAAACCAATAGTCAAGGTATTATTATTACTATTATTTATAATTATTACATATCGACATTATTATTTTTTTTACATTATAATTTTTTTTAGACACCTAGTGCCCCTACAAGTTCAAAAAGTAAAATAACAGAAAAGGGTAAAGAAACTATTTCAAATTAAATATAAAAAATATATATAAATAAATTTTTTTCTAATAAAAATTTGATCTTTTTTAAATTAGACACACCAATTCAGGTTATAGTTAAATCATTAAAAGGAAATCTAACACATACCGTACAGATAAAAAATTCAGAAACTATTTATAATCTAAAAGAAAAACTACAAAAAATTACTTCCTTTACACCTTTAAATCAAAGATTAATATTAAAAGGCAAAGCTTTAATTGATACTAAAACTTTGTTTGAATATGGTATTACGAATGATACTGTAATTCATTTGGTTCATAAACCTGGATCTACTACTGGCGGTGAAAGTAATCTTGTTTCTGCTGATTCTTCATCTTCTCCAAAAGCATCATCATCATCATCATCATCATCATCATCATCACCACCACCAGTATCAAAAAATGATTCTCAACTTTCTAATTCAGGTATTAATAAAATTAAAGATTCACAATTCTGGATTTCTTTACAAAAATTATTAGTTGAACAATTTCCAGAAACAAGTGACGCTGATAATGTTTTAAAAGAGTTTTTTAATTGTTATAATAATAACAAGGATTTAAACATTAATATTAATTTAGAAGATTTAATTAACAAAAATTCTTAAATGAATGTAAATAAATAATATAAAAATGAACGAATTAATAATCAATATATATTTAAATGTTTTTTTATATGCTAAAAGATATATATATTATCAATATTATTATTATTATTATTATTATATTATAATAATTTTTATATTTAAGGTTTTGATAGAACAGACAAAGAGGAAGCAATCCCACTACCATCTAAACCATCAACCTAAAATAGTAAAAGGGAATTGTTTTTTTAAAAAAAACCAAATTCTGAGTAATATTAAAGCTAAAGCTGTACAAAAACCGATAAACCAAAAAATGAATTTTCGATTTATATCTTACAATTTCATTATTTTTATTGAAAGAAAAAAAAAAATACATTTTTAAAAGATTATATTTAAGAATCACGATGATAAACTTTTACTAATAAAGGATTTTTCATTGGTAAGGTTATGGAAGAAATATATGGTGGAGGTGATTCTTGACCAGGTATTAGTTCAAACCTAAATTTTTTTAACATTGATGTAGCCAATGTTAATGCTTCAACAGTAGCAAATTGTTGTCCTAAACTATATAAATATAATATAAATATGTAAATGATTTTAATGCAAGTTATAAAAATTTGATGCAAGTTATAAAGTTTAACTTTGAAAACTTACCAGATTCTTGGACCAGCATGAAACGCAGGAAATTTAAATTGAGATGGTTTCAATACACCTTCGGAAGTTAAGAATCTATCAGGATAAAATTGTAATGCATTTTCACCCCAAATTTTTTTATCTCTACCCATACACCAAGGTGACCAAGCAACATTTTCTCCAGGATATACATGTGTACCATCAGGTAAAATATCATGTTTCACACACACCTAACAAATAGATAAACAATTTAAACATGATTATTATGTAAAATATTTCTTTTTAAAAAAAAAAATTCATTCCATATTTATAAAATAATTTACCTTGGAATTTTTTGGAACACCTGGATATAATCGAAGTGTTTCATACAATGTCGCTTCAGCATAATGAAAATTTTTGATACTATCAAATGTTGGAATTTGATTTTCTTCTGATGACAAAAGTTGATTCACTTCTCTAACTAAGGTATCTTCTACAGATGGATTTGTCATTAGACTATACATCATCCAAGTAAGTGCCTGAAAATGAAAATGAAAATATATATATATATATGTTATATATGCAAGTTTATTGATTCTTCCATTATAAAAAATTTACCAACATTTGCAGTTGTATCACGTCCTATTATATAAAGAAAATATTTCAATAATAAAATATGATAACATAATAATATCATGATAAGAAATTCACAACAAACCAGCAATAATCATATTAATAACCATGTCCCTTAATTCTTTATCTGTTAACATTTCGCCATTATCTTTTCTTGCATCCATAAATAATTTTAACACATCACCTGAAACATTCGATGATGATGCACTGTCATTGGCTTTTTTTGATTTTCTTTCTTTTATAATATTATATGCAAATTCATCCAAGTATTTAATTTCTTTTCTAATTCTTCTACCGGTTTCTGAGAAAATTTCGGTAAATGTCCAAAATGGATTTTCTCTACGTTGAGACATAGCTAGTTGCACATAATCAAATGCTATGGCAAAATGTAAGGGTTTACTTAATTGTTCAAGACATTTCATGTCGATTCCAAAGGATATTCTAAAAAATTCGTATTTGTTGGGAAAAAATTTTGTTTAATTGGATAATTATCATACTTTTAACAATTCACATTAGACAATGAAAAAATGATCACTAACTTTCCAAATGTATTCAAAGTAAATCTGTAAAATAAATCTTGTAAATCGATTGTGTCATCTTTGTTTGCTACATCATTCAAAATATTTAAAGCTGTCTTTGTCTCTTGTTCAAATACTTTACAAAAAATTTCACGAAAATTTTTAGTAGTGAACAATTGATTGGTAATTTTTCGATGAAATTTCCACATTTCGCTTTGTTTTTACATAATTATTAAATTATTGTTATAGTTATTTAATAATTTATTTTGTAATTTTATTTTATAAAGTTACCCGTTTGAACCAAAAATTCCATCACCAAAAAATTCTCGCATCATTTTTAATCCAATTTCGCCTTTCACATAATTTTCAAAGTTTTCTATCAAAAAAAGAGGGGATATATTATCAATTAAATTAAATTTATTCTTTCAATAAAAAAAAAAAAACTACAAACCTTTAAGAAACCATTCAATGTGTGAGGGTGAATTTAATAAAATAACCCTTCCAAATTGAGGCAAAGTAAAGGTTCTAATTAACACCAAAAAAAAGATTATCATGTATAAATAAATGTGTTGATATTATAATTAATTGATTTAATTAACAATGATGAAATAATGATTTCATACACGACGTTTCCGTATTTTAAAAACAAATCATTGAGAAAAGTTAAATAATTTTCTGATCGTCTTATAAGAAGTAAATTCCCGATAATTGGTAGACCACTTGGTCCTTTTAAATCTGCTCTATCAGTAGAACCAATTGCACGGTTTGGATATTTAATTAATAGATTAATAATATATCCACTTATTATAGTGAAAACTGTAAGAATAATAGTTAAAATCATTTTTTTTTTTTTTAAGAAACAAGAGAATATAAAAAGATGATAAATCTTATTTTGGTTATCTAAAAATAAATCATATGATAATAATCTGTTTGT
Organism: Entrophospora candida; assembly: GCA_910592215.1. NCBI lineage: Eukaryota > Fungi > Glomeromycota > Glomeromycetes > Entrophosporales > Entrophosporaceae > Entrophospora > Entrophospora candida. The sequence continues at coordinate 9,892 of CAJVPN010000997.1, forward strand.
TTACTTTGCCAAGTTTCTGGGATACCCAATTTATTTTAACTTCAGAAAAGCGTCAACCGTTTTTTTTTGTTGGCATAGTTCTCGAAGGACGTCTATCACACTTCTACTAAGACCCGGTTCTATCTGAAAACTATGATTCTATTTGAAAATCCGACAACCTTATCATCTGAAAATACACCTTTATCCGGATGGGTAAACATATATACAGAAAGGTTCTTTTTATGAAACATACAGAATCTGTGCGACAAATAAGGTTTAATTTTTAGAGTTGGTAATTCCTAGAGACCCCAGATATATGCGGCAACAAACATTAAATTATGCATGCACCCTTGGTAGATTATGCGCCCTTTATTATGATTTTTATAATAAATTTATTATATATACATGTTTTTTAATGGATGATGATTATTGTTGTTGTTGAGACATTTTCAAAAGTTTTATTCATGAAATTTTTTAATTGTAAGAATTTGATAAAAGAAAAATTTAATCTTTATTTATTATTATACTGATTTTTTGGAATTTGATTATTTATTGTTGTGTTTATCTTGTTTTTATTATTATTTTTTGTTTGCATTCATCTTTTTATTATTGTTGGGAAATTTGGATTTAATACTAATCAAACAAACAATTTTAATATTGTTATTCACTATAATGTGATTGGTGCTATTCATTGTACAGTTTTAAGTTTGTTGAAATGAGAGTTTGACTGTGGGTTCACTATCATTATCACTATAATTATGATTGCTATTATCATTGTCCATGTTGCAAATAAGTAAAGGAGAGATATCACATCTCTAAAGCAGATTAAATTTGAGTAATACAATTATGCAAATGCATAAATCTGGTGTCTCTATTCCTTATTCATTTGATAACTAATAATATTTTGTGAATAATTAGGTTTAGTTGATGCAAGTATATAATATATTAATATATTACAAGTTTATTAGAAAGCTTCTTTTTAGCTGGAGGAACTGACAAACTAGAAGATATACAGCTGAAACTATGTTGGAAGAATTGGGTATTATGGCAGAAGTTCAAGTTGATAAAAACTTGGTTCTCAAACTTTAAACTATTTGTGGGTGGATTAATCACTTATGTTGTATTAGTATATTTAGAGCAATGCCAGAAGTTGTGAGTATGTGACCCAATATTATCTGTCCTTATATTATTATGACCTAATTATGACATTACAATATGATTATGACATTATGACATGATTATGATATTACACCATGATTATGACATTACAATTTGAAAATGGATGCCTAAATATATTTATGACATTACAGCATGCCGAAAATCATAATTAGTTTGGACTGCATGTATAGTCAGGGTATCATGAGATTGTGCCTGAGTTAACAATGATAATTTCTGATAATATGTATAACTTATCCTTCACTAATTTTTACTATAATATACAGCAGTAACAGAACAGAACACATGATCTTGCAATTTTATTGGATAAATATCACTTTTTTTGCTGGTGATTCTGGGGTAGTTCTCTATAACAGACTAATACTAAGAATTCCATCCCAATTTATATGTCCCATATATACCAACAGACATTTTTTGTAATAGTAAGTCAAATGGTCTGTTATAGAGAAAGTGAACTCTACTTACATTATAAGTGATTCCATGCATAGCTCAAAACCAAGCTACACAAGAAGGAAATAATGATTCAATATATTTGAAAAAAAAAACAGAAATAAAACAAAAGCTCTTTTTGAAGATTGTAATTATTAATGACAATAAAATTTATTGTGTAAAGCAATTAAATGAATATTTATCACCAATTAGTTGATTTGGATGATGATGTTGGTTCATGCTCATGCTCATATTCAACTTCAACATAAGCAGCACCTAAAACAATTAATTGAAAAATTGAAAAAATCAGAAAAAATATCACAAAATATTAAATATTTTTTGCTGATTTTACAAAACTTACGAGATTTTTTATTCTGTTTGAATGTTATCTTATTTTTTCGTTTATTCTATCAAAAAAAAATATAATATATATTATTATTATTATTACAAGTTACTTTATGTTCGACCATCAATGAGATAGATACCTTTAAATTATTTTCTTCAACTATTTCTTCTTCATACTCTTCTAGTTCTTGTGAATCTTCTGAATCATCATCATTGTCAAATTCATCCTCACCCTCTTCTTGAAGAAGATCTTCTAAATCCTCCAACTCTGATTCACTATCACCTTCAACAAATTCATTTTCCTCCTAAAAAAATTTTATGATTACAAATAAGTATATGATGTCAAGCTAATAAATAAATAAAAAATCCATATTATATCACACAATCAATAATAATAGACATTTACCTCACTATTTAAATCTTCTACTTCACTCTCACTTGTAAGATCATCTTCAACTTCAACTTTATCACCTTCCAAAACTGATCTCCAAACCTTTTCATTAACATTAAGTGGTGTATCACCATAAGCTTTATTTTTCAACCGACCAATCAACTCCTTTTCTATTGCATGATCTAAATGTGCAGCTGCTTCAGCCTTTCGTTCTCTAGTTGATTCTCTCCTCTCAATTTTCTTTTTGATTCCAACAAGCTTTGGTCTAATGAATTTGTGTTTATTTTTGTGAAAAATATTTTTTAAGAATATAATATTAATAAAATACTACATCCACTAACCGATCTTTTAATTTTAACTTCCTCATCCGTATTAAATATTGAGTGATTTTTGTTAACCGTTGTTTGCATTTATGAATCAAAAAATTTGGCCAGAACAGTAACTCTTTATCAATCTTTTTTTTTTATAAATAAAATATTATAATCTGTTAAAATATAAATAAATAATTATTGATATAAAAAATTCTCAATATACCTGTTCTAAAGCTTTTTTATAATTTTTTAAAAGTTTTGTTTTTTGCCATATTTTTGCAGGAGTATGAGCTCTTTCAGCGATTTTCGTATATAAATAAATTGTACCTATCAAATAAGAAAAATCAATAATTAATTTTTAATTTTAATCAGAATATATATATATGGATATCAACGATTCCTAGAAACTAACCATTTATTTCACGAATAGTTGCATATTGACTATTTGCCAATGGACAAGATTGTCTACTACAAAATCCAGTGACATTATATTCATTTCGACAAAAATTCTGAGTTTTTGTTCTAAAGGGCAAAACAAAGGCTTCTTAATACATTATAATGAAGTAAAAAATAAACATATAATATACATATTTATTATACCAACTTGACTTTATAAGAACAAAAATTTTGGTTTATAACTTGCCAAATCACCTCATCTGACATTTATATACGTATATATAATTTTTTTTGGAAATGAAAAATTTTTTATCAGATGAATCGAATATTTGTACTACCAGATTTCAGGGCTAATGTGATGTTAGGACACCCCAGTATAACATTCACGTTTGTAAAAAATGAATTATTTTAAAAAAAGAATAAGAAAAGTAAGCACCCATATGTCAAATTAACTTATAATTATTTCTATAAATTTTTTGGATTCTAGATGAGGGTCATATTGATTTTCCAGATTATAACGAAAGAAAAGAATTATGAATATTAACGATGAAAATAGAAATGTAATTATTGGCCGAAAAATCAACGTCACGTCTTCAAATTGTCTAAGAGCAAAACGAACTTATTTGACGATTATGATGACATTAACAATGTTGATAATGAAGATCAACGAAGCTTTTTTAATACTGATGATATCAAAGGTGATAATGATTTATGTGATGACAGCATTATTGGAAACAATGTATCCGAATCTGGTGGTGACAATTCTGTCGAGTGTTGTGTCTGAATTTGGTGAAAATGCCATTGGTAATAATTATAACAATTATAATGATCATAATAATAGTGGTAGCATTATAGTGGTAGTAATGATGACAAAAACATAGGTCATTGATTTGATCATTTAATCATTAATAATAAAAATTATCAAATTTTTTTTTATTCTTAGAGTGAAGTTCCTTTCACAACGATCAATAATGTGTATTGTTGTACTATTCCATTTCTCATTAACATCCCCAACAGATTTCATTTAATATTCATTATTTATTTATTTATTTTACAAAGTGACTTCATTTTCATCGTCCTATATCATCAAATGATAATAGAAGCAACTAAGGATCAACTGAAAATTTATGTTGAAGATGACGACATCACTGTTACTGTTAATGAAGATTTTTTCAAATTATTCTGGCATTTCTTTTGAAAAGAATAAAAATAGATGAAAGCGTTAAAGCCCAAATCAACAAAGAAATAATGACATTACCTTTTAAGGAGAAGGTTAGAGGGAAGAAACGAATGGAAATTGAATGAATTTTTTCATCTTCGTTATTCATTTTAATTTGGATAAATCTTTGATTGGTGATAATAATATTAATAAAAAAAATGAATTAGTTTACATAAATGAAAAAACATTATATTACACTGGCAGAAAAATGAAAATTCAGTAATTTATTCTGCTATTTGAATTTTTGTTAAGTCTGGCCTGAATTATTTCTTAATTTGCAAAATTGTTTTTCCTATTAATTGAACTTATAAAGGGCTTCTTTTTTGCAGTTTGACCGTAATATCCTAAGTATATTGAATTGTTCTAGAGTTTATTTTGACAGATCCTGATGTGTCGAAGGTTTTGGTTGTTTCTTTAATTGCGACCTTATGATTTTTCTTAAGATCTCTACTCTAGCAAGCTACCTTTTGTCATGACTTAGAGAATAAAGCGAATGATTCGAATAATTCGAGTGAAACAAAAACGTACCATTTCAGTATGTCATGGGTTCCACGCCTATTCCGTATGTTTTATACGCAAAAAAGGATCTTTCATTATTATTATGTCGCACATTCCTTGCCTATTCCGTACCTCAAAAATTTTAAAAATCCGTTATGACAAGAATTTAATTATAGTCCGTTGTGGCAAAGTTTAACCGTATTAATATATTAATAACGGATTTTTGGAAAAAAATTTTTCTAGTTACCCAAACTAACTGCTAAACCAAGATTATGTATTTTTTAGTTAACAAAATATATTATTTAGTGATGGTGGCCAAAGCTATTTTTGAAAAAAGGTAGTTTCGCCCAATACATACTGTATAATAAGTACCTAATACTAAATCAATCTACTTTAAAATAATTTCGCCCAATTTCAGCCATTAAAATTTGTTTCGTCAAAGTTTAGGCCAATTAATTTCGGTCCACTAAGTTAAAGATAGTTTCGACCACCATCACTGATATTATTTGTTATTGACAACAATAATGATAATGTAATGACGAATAAAAAAGTAATACAGTACAATTTACATTTGTACAATTCATTAATAAATTCATTAAATCTAAATAATAAATACAACTAATGAATGATGGTGATTGTTGTAGGTTTGAATCAAATTATCAGTTCAAATCAAATCAAATCAAAACAGTTCAAATCAAATTATATATTCGAATCAGTTTGAATCAAAAATTAGTCGATTCAAATCAGTTGGAATCTCATTGATTCGTTCGGAGTATACATGAAGTCGAAATTGAAACCCAAAAGTCGAAATATTTCGACCTGAGAGATTAAAGTTGAATCAAAAGTCAAAATGGTCGAAATTACATCATACAATGAGCTGAACATACAGAAAATTAATCAAAGACTTCAAATCCTCATGGCTTGGTCAATATCTGGCTATTTTGAATAAAATAACTACCATTCGAATTCTCTCAATGAGGTGAGTCTAATGAAATGCAATTCGAATTACCAATTATCGAGATATTTTGGTTTATCATAATATCACAATAACTTGCCATTTATTGATGCTAAATCAACATTATTCAAATTGTCTATATGAGGCTATTCTAATGAGCCGTGTTCATTAAATTTGGATCACTGGTTCTCAAGATAAATAATTTTGAAATTATTAATTATAATAAATCATGTGATACGACCAAAATTAAATCATTTCGACTTCATGTATAATTAAATTAATAATAATAATCAATTATATCGTACAACATTTTAATGGGCTGTGCAATAGGTAGGGTTTGTATTCATGGATACCATGAATACTGTTAAGGGGGTTACACACTAATAAATCAGCAAAAAATCCCTTAAAAACACTTGATTTTAAATGTGTAAACAAAAAAAATTTGATTTTCCATATTCATTTTCTCAAGCTGTAACCATGTCCACACTGTGGGATACATATTTCGATGAAACACCTCTGAAAGATTATAGTTTTCTAGGCTTTTACAAACACCAGTCAAAACAAATAGACTTTACATCCTCTTTTTGAAAGGAGTCACACAAACTGAAAAAAGATCTTGCTAATCTAATGAAGGATGGCTCAAATGAAATGAAGTTTCCAGTCAGTTGGACAATAGTTATAAGGCAAAGTTCTTATTCAGTTTTTCTATCATATTTTTTTGCATTGCTGGCTGGCTTAAGGGAGGCTGAACAAGATTTTAATGGCTACTCTGCGCGCTGGCCATCTACTATCTTGTCTATTTGTACTGCATGTTGAGGTTTCAATGACTTCTCTTGCAGGAGGGAACCCACACAACTAAGGGTGGTATTCTGCGTGCTGTCCACCTTATGGTCTGCGTGCCCGTTGTGCTTGTCTCCAGCAATGTTTTCCTCTCTGAAACAGTTTACTAATTTCACACAAATTATAGGGGACATCGTAAATATTTCAAAGATGTTGACAAGTTCTGGAATCAAATTGAGAGATGCCATGCTGAGGTTTTTATTTAAAACATTTTCTGCATTTTCTGGACTAACTAAACTCTGGCTCATGACTTTTCTCAACTGCAGTTTGAGGCCTCTAGCTCAATTATGGAAGATACTACTGAAGCTTTTAAAACTTCTGTTGCAAGTGTCAATTTCTCCATCAAGAATGTAAATAATACAATGGTATGGAATTGAAATTATTAGTTTTTCTGTTTCACATGTTTACATTATGGAAATTGACATGTTTTATCAGTTGAAATATAATGAAGAGATTAAGAGTGTCAAGAGTATCAGACAAAATTCTGAAAATTCTGAGTTGGATGATTATGATTCTCCTATACACAAAGATGAGCTTAAGAGTGTCAGAAGTGTCTTAGGGAAAAGATGGAATTCTGAGTCAAGTGATTATGATTCTTCGACTGAAAGTGATGGCAATCAGTCCCCTTGTGAAATAGTAAAGAAAAACCAAATGAATCAAAAGATTATTCAGAATGTTTCAAAAAATGCTCCACCATCTTTGATTTCTATTATGCAAGAGTACTGCAAAAAAAATTTGACATCTAAGTTTGAGTGAGTTTATCCTGACAGAAAGTCCGTTGCTTTGATTCACTAATACTAACATAATTTACACTGATATGGCAATTTAGTCCTGCACATAGCTATATTCTTGATCTCTCCCCAAGATCAAAAATCGCAAAAGAATTTGCATCAGAATATTGGACCAATCTCATTGCTGATCATCCTAATGTAATTAATGTGGAGTATCATAAAGAATTGGAATCAATCTTTGATCATTTGTTTGGATGACAAAAAGAAAAAGTATAGTATCATTTTATCAGTCACAGGACATTGTGGTAGTGATGTTAGCCGGCTAATAATCTGCATGCATAATTTCTAAATTTGGTAATAGATTTCTGCGTTACTTTCTTGTTATAGAAATAAAATTACCAATTTCGGTAGTAAACGGCTTAGCCGGCTAACATCATTAGTGAAAACAGAGGCAAAATAAATCAGATCTATTGCTTGAAAGCCTTTGGAATTTTAACATCAAGTAAATTTAAAAAAAAATTTTTTAAATATGTATTATTTTACATATATGTATGATTTTGTAAACTCATTAATATTCTTATAGAAAATATATACATTATCACTCCCATTTCCTCAACTATATATATTTTAATGTATTGGAGAACAGTGTATAAAATTCGTGTGCACAGTGTGCATAGTTCACAACTCCCTTAAACTATGCACAATGAGACAAAAATTTTTGTGCAGACTCTCCACAAAAATTTTAAATATAGTGCACAAATTCAATGTATACACTGTTGGAGAATGTTCCTTTCCCAAAACAATTCCTAATATAGATCAATTGAAACATTGCTTTGAATTGTTAATAAAACTTAGGGTAAGGTTTTTTATAATTTAAAAATTACACATACTGATTAGACTTAGTTTTCATTATATTTAATGATCATCAATAGTTTCTTGTTGACAAGAACCTTGAGGAGTTACAAGATATTTTGGAGGCACCTCCTGGTGGGGGAACTTCAGATGAAGAATGGATAATTAAACAAAATTTAACTCCACAAGACATATTAAGAATTAAAAAAATGAAAGTCTCAGTCAAACTCATTATTGGCATTTGAAGATTCAGATGAAGAATGGATAATTAAAACAAATTTAACACCACAAAGTATATCAAGAATTAAAAGATATTCTATCAATGAAGAAAGTCCTAATCAAACTCTATTATTGGCATTTGAAGATTCACTTATTTAATATTAAAATGGTTGATATGTTATCTTTATTAAAATTAAAATTATATATTAATGGTATAAATATGGTATATCAAAATTTTAAAAAACCAAAAAAAACTTTTAATAAAAAAAGACATTTTTGCTATTGCTACGATTCTGCACAGGGAAACATCCACTATTAGCTTTGTTTTATTAGTTGTGATTTCTTTCTTCTTGGTAAATTTCATAAGTAATTCTTTCTTTTCTTAGATAAGCTTCCAGTGCCCGAGTATCATTTATTTTGAAAATGTAAGGAGCAATTTTTCACCTTGTTCTTTCTTCAAAATACTTCTGATAGTACTATAATTCTTGGGTTCCACATAGTGAATCTGATATAAATTAATTTCATATTAACTATTTTATATAGGGACAGTTCTATATATCACTTAACAAATGGGGCTTTATAAACTAATTGTGATGATAATAACTAAATTTTGATCCCTGAAATTTTTGGTAATACCAATGTTCACTTTGTCTG
>CAJVPN010000998.1:0-18882 GCA_910592215.1 Entrophospora candida
ACAACAACAACAACAACAACAACAACAACAACAACAACAACAACAACAACAACAACAACAACAACAACAACAACAACCAATATCAGTACTTCCATATGACTTACCACCTAGTTACGATGAGATAACGAAGTAACAAAATGACATTCATCTTTTATTATTATTGTAATTTACATGATTAATAGTGGAGTATATCATTTTTTTTTGTTTATATAAATAAAGAAATAAATAAAATGCAAAATAATTTATCCTAGTCTTAAAACATAATTGCAACTAGAAGATCCTCCAAAAAAAGTAAATTAATGAATTAGTAAAAGGGAGGAGAGCAAAGCTTTAATATAATATAGATTATAAATATAATGATAGCAATACATAAATGAATATAATATATAATTTATACGTCAACCCGATCTGATTTAATTCTGCCCTTTTTGGTATACATATGTCATACCATTTGGGGATTCACAGCTAATATATTACCAAGGTAGCTTAAAGCTTAAAGGCTTTAGTATATATATATACAAGATTGGAATACAGAAAATTTTTTATCATTAACTTGTTTCATTAAAAACAAAGTATCAAACTTATTCCTGATTTTTTCAGCAAGATAAATATCACCAGTCAATTTCTTTTCTTTGGAACCAAATTTGATATTATAATCTTTTTCTTTATTGATACGATTACAGATCATAATAACATATTACTGGTAAAAGATAGAGTATCTTCGAATATGTTATTGTATTCCTTTCTAATGCATAAAACCAATCCATGTCGTTCAATAGACAATTATTATAATTGTCATTGTCTGCATTTTTTACTTCTTCATTATCAGATTTTGTTGGCTTGATGTTGAAAACTCTCAGTAAAAAATTTCAAAGAACGGTCTCAATGTGGCGCGTTCATTCGATTTTCTTAACACAGTTGCAAATGGAAGGTCTCAAAAGGTACAAAGTGTTTGCAAAAGCTATGATATATCAAAGTAATATTTTATATCTCGTAGTCGGAATTCTTCTCTCAGAATGAAGCCGTGTGTCAACCTACACTTTGGACAAGATGATATCATGAAAAAATAATCTCGTAACAATTGAATATCCAACTATAGAGAGAATCTTTTAAAGTAAATATTCTCAAACCATTGATTGGTTTTTCGATGCCTGAATTTATAATATTGTTGAAATTTTTGTACAATAAATTTTGGTAATTATCTAACATACGAGTAAAATAATCGTCATTAACTTTTCCTTAATAAATGAACTAGAGTCGTAGACGAACGAAAGACAATTATTTTCGTTACAATCATCGTCATCATCTTTATTGTTGATGTTGTTAGGTGATGCAAATGATGATTGTGGATCTTCTATTTTTTTAGAGGAATTTGCTTTTCCACTTGTCTGACATAATTTTCATAATCTTTAACACTTAATATAGATTGCATGATTGAAATTTCCAAATTGTCGGATTCTCTTTTAATTTTTGTACCAAAAAATGACTAATTATTGATTTCAAAAACACAAATTCCAATTCAATCCCATTTTTATAATGATTTTCTACTTCAATGTCAACCTGAGTAATTTCGATCAAACATTTTTGGATTATGACAGGTTTTGATTCCTTTCTAACTTCATGAAAAGATTCTTATCAAAACGGAATCACCAATTAGATCAAGGTGATCTTTACACAAACGTAGACCAAATTTTGTTAATTTGAATCCAATACGAATGAAATCATTTAATCGATTATAACCATTTTTTTATTTGAATCACTCCGGCCATCGGACGTATTTAATGGAAGAAGCTTTAGAATACAGCCTCAATTACCAAATAATTAACTACAAATGTCTTAATAGTCTATCTCTTTTCACATGCCAACGATGCTAGCATCTAATAAAATTGCTCTGGTAACTATATCAAGTTATCCAGTATTCTCAAAACCATCTTTTGCTGGATGTTCTTGATTGACTATGGTGTCTTCAAATCGAATTTTTGGTCTCGGAGAAAAAGGAGTGAATTTTTGATTGACAATAAAATCACGAATCTCTCCCAAGTTTTCTTTAATCATTATTGATGCTTGATCAATGGGCAATTTAAAAAATGGAATTTTTCAATATCATCGCCTTTCAGGGGCAAACTTGGTCCAAATCTTGCCTCGGCCTCTTCTAATAAAGTAACAAATTCACCCATTGGTATGTCTGATGACCATGGAGTTTTTATACCTTTTTGGAAAGCTTTGTCGTTATTATTACCTTGCAATCGTAATTTAATCAATCCTTCGTCTTCCTGACCATACTGTAGAAGCAATCTTTGTATAAAGTACCTTGATAGATTTGCATTATTTTTTATTAACAAGAATAAACGAAATATATAGGAGTTTTAATATACTTGAAAATTCCCTACAAGTAATTCAGGGGGGAAATTATTCATACTAATTTGTGTTTTTTTTTATAAAATCTATATCACGTGAATCCGTTGTAACGCGATTAGTACTTATTACTAAAATCCTTTGAAACGCGATTTAAATATAAAATCCGTTGAAACGAGAATTTTTTAATTAATAAATCAAGGGGTAAAACCAAAAATCCGTTGAAACAAAAATCCGTCGAAACGAGGGTTCGACTGTATTTATATATATATTGAAAAAAAAAGATATGTATTTTTTAATATATACGTTAGAAGTAACTATTTAATTTTTAACTTTATTTTTTTTCATATTGTTTATTAAAAGAAAAAAATATACAATTCCACAATCAATTTCTATCCCTTAAATGGTTTTTCGGCTATTGATAGCCGAAATTTTTTTCTGTTATAGAAAACTTTTTTTGAAAGTATTACTTCCTAATACGAAAATGATCTTTGAGATTCAGCTGATTGATCTATGAATAAAAATTTGGTTGTTGTCCTTGTGGTTTTCGTAAAATCTTCCTTAAAAGTTGGTTGATTGACTATTTTTACTTTGCAGATCGTTAAATTGGCCAATAAGAATGCAAGATCGTGATCAAAATATTATTTTGTGTTACTACTAAAGAATTTAAGGGATAATAACGCCATCATCGGGGTTAATACTATTGGTTAAAAAATTCATCAGTTCTTGAATCAATCAAATAATTATAAATAAAAACTTACCAAGATGGTAAATTAAGTTTCACCTCAAACTCTCCTACTGGCAAATTTTTAACAAGATATTTTTTTGGTTGGTGCTATACTTCTGCAAAATCCATTTATTGTAATAAGCTTCCAATCACTCTGATCAATAAATATATTTAGCTCATTTTTGTTTTTAATATTTGGTATGCTCATTATAACAATGAATGTATCACTATATAGAGTAAAAAAAAATGAGTTAGATAAAACTACAATGACACATGCATGATACAACCCAGTTACTATACCTGTTTTCTATTAGATCAAATGGTAATGATGGTTTTTGTAATGGTAGCTCCACCACTTGTGGTTGTGGTTCTGGTTCTGGTGTTGGTTGTGGTTGTGTTGGTGTTGATTGTGGTTGTGTTGGTGTTGGTTTTGGTTGTGTTGGTGTTTGTTTTGGTCTTGGTTGTGGTTGTGTTGGTGTTGGTTGTGGTTGTGTTGGTGCTGATTGTGGTTGTGTTGGTGTTGGTTGTTGTTGCGTTGGTGTTGGTTGTGGTAGCAGTTGTTGTGTTAATGTTGGTCATAGAGAAACTTTAAATGAATCTGTAATTTTTTTTTGGTTGTAATTTTGTCTTGTTAATTTTTGATGATCATCTATTTTTTTATGCCTTTTGAGATAACTTATTTTATATACACATGTTCCAATTGTAAAAATTTTTTTTTTTGCCTGACTGCATATTTTGCAAAACATTACTGGTGGAGCCAATTATACATATTAGTCCATTCAGGATCAGGCTCAGTACGTTCTTTTCTAAAATATTTGATCTTGTGATCAAAATAATCATTACTAGCACTTCCACCACCTCTACCACCACCTCTACCACCACTGCTACCACCACTTAAATTATTGTTTGTTTAAAAATTCATACATTACAAAATTATTGTTATTGTTGTTGGATAATTATTATTACTATTATGTCTATGATGATTCTTGTATTATTGGTATTTCTAATATAATTATTTTAAATAAACTAATATAATCAGTATCTTTATAAACAATTGGGGGGCGCTCTAGGAAAACCAGGCTTCGAGTTTCGTGTTACGTGTAATTTTCATAACAAAAACATATGAAAATTACACGTAACACGAAACTCGAAGCCTGGTTTTCCTAGAGCGCCCCCCAATTAAGAGAAAGCTAGATCAATGCTGCTAACATAACGGAATAATGAAAGACTTACATTTTTGCGACTATTACTATATAATAATAATAGTATTTTCTCCGCACACTCCGTACTAATATATTAATGTTATTGCGCGTTACACATTGGGTTAGTAGGAATTCGATTTTATCAAAATGTGATGATTGTTTGTGATATGCACGAATGGTGAATGGATTATCCGATTATCTATCTAATAAAAAAAAATTTTTTATAAATTTTTTCTACAATTATTATGCAATCAACTTTTCAATTTATTTTTATAATTATTAATTCACTAATAATTTTTTTTTTAGTATCTTCTTCATCTCCATCTCCATCATCACATTTAACTAGACATCGACAAACATTTTTTTTTGATAGAGTGCTAGCGAGTAGCAGTAACGATGACAATTCTTTTATAAATGATAAAATACAGATCCCAGAAAAAAATTGTGCCTTGATTAAAAATTTTACCGGAATTAGAGAATGGAAGATTTATAAGCCACTTGAAAATTTTTTTGTTAATAATAATAATAACAATGGTGATAATGATCTGTTACTATTTTCTGATTGGAAAACTGAATGGTCAGCTAGAGTTCAGATTATGATGGAGGAAGAGGAGGAGGAGGAAGAAGAAGGGTTATGGAAGAATAAAAGAAACAAAGAGGATGGTGATGAGAATAAAGGATATGAAAGTAGTAGTATATTTCAACATCCTTTTAATGTGTTGCCTATTCCAGGCGTTCATGTAGGCTTTTCGGTTAGATCAGTAGAAAAAGTAGAAGAGGAAAATGATTTAGCAGATATTTCAAAATTATGTCGATTACTTGATAAACTGTTTGGTATTTTTAATTGCGAATCCTATCAACAACAGCAGCAACAACAACAGCAACAATTATTTTTTCAAGGGAAAAGAAAACCTATTGATGTCTCACAATCAATATCATTGGAAAATGGACAATATTATTTTTACTCTTCAAATACTCCTTCTTTATCATTATCTTCGATTCTAATAAACTATTTAATTCAAGATAATAACAACAATAATAGTAATAATGACAATAATAGTAATAATAATCTAAATACTCTAGTACTTTTGGATTTTAATTTAAAATTTGATGAAAAAATCCAAAAACCAATGATGGATCTTAGATTTCTATGGAAATATGAGAATCAGGACATAAAGATTGTTAAAGAAGAAAAAGAGTTTATTAATATTAATAATAAAAATAACTATAAAAATGATAATAATGATGATGGTTATAAATTGGAAATAGGAATATTTTGGGATAGATTTGATGATGAATCATTTTATGGAGCAAGATTATTATTTGAACAACAGCATCAAAAATTTAAATTTATAGAAACACTGTTAACAGTTCCAAATGATCGTGTACCTCCTGCATTAAATTATTCTTTCAATTCTGTTCTGTCATCAAATCAAACATTTCATACTAATTTCCATACCACTGTCAAGGGTAACAATGATGAAATAAAAGGAATGGAAGATGAAGAAACTTGTAAATTATTATTTATTCATATCATACCAAATACTTTTATTGTTGATAAATATCAATTAGATGACTCAAATGACATAAATGATAATAAAAGGATTGAAATATTTGGTGAAATGAATCTAGAAAGTCCAGTTGGTGATAAATCATTAAGATGGGGCAACGTTGCAATTATTAGTCAGAAGATGATGATAAATGGTGATGTGTTTAAGCTTCCTTTACATTTAAGATATCAACCACCCTTACCTACTACTAATACACTATCATCATCACTGACCACATTATTATTATCAATATTTTCATCATCATCATCAAAAAATAAATTACAATCATCACCATCTTCCACAATCATGATAACGGAAGATAAAGAAGGCGGAGGAACTAAGAAAAAAAAAAGGAGTGGTGTTAGTATTGATGATACAAGAAAATATCATCAGCATAATAATAATGATGATGATAATTATAGTCATGTAACAGTTAGTATTCCATGGCCTTTGGTAGTTTGTTTATGTGATGAAAAATCAAATAATAACAAGAATAACGATAAGAACAATAATATTGACAAACCAGGTAAATATTTAATGCAGTATAATTGTAATTATAAATGCTATAATATTAATAATTTTAATTTTTAATTATTTTTGGATTGTGATAAAAGATCCGTTATTTTCCCAAACACCATTACCATTATCACTTTTTTATAATAATAAAAGAAAACAAATTAAATATATTCTACCCATGCAACAAAACCATTGGCCAATAGAATTAGTTAAAGTGCCAATTGGTCAATTGAATCATTTAAAGATTGTTGAACTATGGACAATATTGGTTGTTCTAATTGGAAGTTTTTGGATTTTTTGGATTGTTTCAAAAAAAATTGTTGCTAAAAACGCGCAAGATAAAAATAAAATTGATTAATAAATATGAGAAAAGTGGAGAGTGATGGAGATGATAGGGGATAAAAGATGATAGTATGGTATATTATAAAAAAATATGGTGGTATAAAAGTGATAATTATTATTAGAATTAGATATTATTATAATATAAATATAAATATAATAATAATAATGCATATAGTTATCAATGAAAAAAATCAAAACAAACGAAATAAAATATTTATCATTTATAACTAGCAATCATTTGAATATGATTATTAATTAATCAAAGATTGATTAATCAAGCATGTACTAAACAACAATTCATCTCATCCGACTCATTTATTTATTATTTATTGTTTGATTCTTTGGCTAGAAGTTATGTAACAACAAAAAAGATCCGTTAAAATTAGAGATAAGGTGAATTACAAGAAAAAAAAACTTTAATTTTTTATACTATCTAATTTAATTGATAGTTTTATTTCTGTTGATTATTTTAAAAAAAAATTTTTATTTATACGAGTTACTTTTAATTTTATAATAAAGTTCATATAAATTTTCTTACCAACAAAATGGAAAATAATAAATTAGAAATTCCTTTTAGAGCATATACACTTACACTAACACTTGAAACCTAAAAAAGATATTTGTTGTTTATTGACGTAGTTGTTACACGATAAAATCTTAAATTTGCAAAAGTTCTTTTACTTTTTTGCATTTTTTCTTATTCTTTTAATAATAAGTTGATGAGGAAAAAAAGATAAATAATAATAACAAGGCAAAAAAACAGTAAAATAAATTTTTACAATTTTAAAAACTTATGAAAATAATTTAATTTTTAATTTATTTCTTGGCAAAAGTACAAATTAAAAATAAAATTATTAATCTTCTAGATTCTAGATTCATTCGTTTGTTTGTTTGTTTATTTATTTGTTCATACAATATTCAATATCAACAATTTCTTTTGGTGCGCTAGAACTCAACACGATCGGATCACTTTCTCCGACCAACACATTATCTTCTATACGTATGCCCATTCCGTGATACTGTTCTGGGTACGCTTTATTACGAGGAACGTATATTCCTGGCTCTATAACACAATTATTTAAAAGTTCATATAAATAAATAAAAACCAGATAAATGATCAGGTGAAAATAAAATAATAAATAAATAAATACCAATAGTTATAACCATTCCTTTTCTCAATATTTTTGAACGATCAATATCATGTGTGTCATGAACATCCAATCCGAGATAATGTCCAACATGGTGTGGGTACAAGACACGATCAACATCCTTTATTTGAATATTAATATAAATAATATAATAAATATATGTTGCGTTGTATTAAATCTGATAAGATAAGATTGAATTAATCATTTATTTTACCTGCATTAATTAATAAATAAATAAATAAATATATTAGTAAATAATATGTTACGTTGTGTCACATCTGATAAGATTAGATTAAATTATTGCATTAAGAAAGAAAGAAATAAAATGAATATTAATATTTAGTAAACATAAATAAATAGATTATAATCTTATCAGATGTGATGATGATGAAGTTAAATCAATCACTTACCTTAGATGAAATTTGATTTAATAAATAAACAAAATGAATATTAGTATTAGTAAATACAAATAAATAAATTATAATTTCATCATTATTAACATTTTTACCCCTTCAACAAGATCAAATCCGAGTGGAGATAATTCCTCCTTCATTATTTTGACAGAATATTCATGTATACCATTCAAGGAAATGTTTTGTTCTTCCGTACAAAGCTAGTTATGTGTGTGTTTGTGTGTGTATATATATTATATATAAATTTAATGTATGTAAATGCATATATTTATATTTATTTGATTACTTATTTACCTTTATACATTCTCTGTTAACTTTTAAAACTGCTTCATATAATTCTTTTTGTGGTTGAGTAAATCTTCCATTAACAGGCCATGTTCTTGTAATATCACTTGCATATCCATAATATTCCTAATTATTCATCACAATTTATGTAAAATGTTTACTGATATGTTATACTGATATACTTATATTTTGAATCATCTATATCAACTTACACCTCCAGCATCCATTAAAACCAACTCTCCGTCACTATTAAATTTAAATAAAAACAAAAATGAATGAATATAAATTTATATGTGAATAATATATATTTGTTGATTTAAATTTACCGCAATGGCATATCATTCCTTACATAGTGCATAGTTAATGCGTTGATTCCACATGCAACTACAGGAACATATGCAAGAAATTGTGCTCCACGTATTCTACACTCAAAATCTATTTTTGCATACAAATCATGTTCTGATAATCCTGGTTTTGTAAACTTGGTTGTCTACAGAAAATTGGATATTAGATATTTATTATAAGATAGGTGTGGTGGTGAATAACAAATTAATATATTAATAGATAGAAATATTAATTAATATTTACTTCAATGAATGCTTTTCCTGTAATTTCGCCAGCTTTTTTCATTAATTTTATTTCTGAATCACTTTTTACAAGTCTTAAATCTTGTATCAATCTACTTAATGGTTTTACTTGATAATAATAATTATTATTATAATAATTCTTGTCATTATTATTATTATTATTAATTAATTTTTGATAATTATAAAACAACCAATTAATTAATGACAATGATAATTTAATATTACTAATCATTCTCTTTATCATCATCATCATCATATTATTATTATTATCATTGTTATCACTGTTATTATTACCATTATTAGTGATTCTATTAATATTTGTTATGTGATCTGTTGAAAATATATTTATCCGTGGTGGAATATCAATGTAAATCTCTTTATAATTTTTAATTATTTCTTTAATCCTGGAATTAAACCTTGATGATTCCATTGCCTATTATTAATTGAGAAGGTGGATTGGTGGATGGGTGATGGAGATCAGTGGATGAAGGAAGATTAAAGATGAAAAGATAAAAAAGGGACAATAAATAATAACAATAACAATAATAATTAATTAATTTATTGATAATTTAACCATTACTATATTTTCTTACCAATAAATTTAATAATAATAATAATAATAATATAATAATAGTGATGATGATAATAATAATAAAGTATTAAATAAATTGCCTTGAATTTCTTGCCTCATCTGCTCCAAAAATATTAACTGCACCAGCTAATCCTGTTCTAGGTCCATCCCACATTTCAATACTCTTATTTTTTGGTGGTACAAACATTGTCATCTTATAACCTCTACGTGTATTATTCTTTTCTTACATTTTTTGTGTTTTTTTTTGGGGGAAATGAATTAACTTATATTAAAGATTTGAAATTTTTTTGAATAAATTTGAATTTGAAATGGTTAATGTTAGTTACCTAAAACTATAGCTGAATCTGGTTCATTAAATCCTATTCATCATCATCATTAGTCAATAAAAATTAAAATAAAATTTTCAATTAAAATTAATAAATTTTTTAAATTTACCACTTAAATAATAAAAATCGGTATTCTGATGAAATGGATAACTGTAAATATATAATGTATAGTTAATATCATATTTCCCATTTCTTTTATTATATTAATCCTTGATCTTGTATTATAACTAATCTTAAATATACATAGATATATACGAACAATACTTTATTTGACATATATCTTGTCCGATATCCTAACGAAATAGCTACACTATTTTCTGGTAATTTTTCTATTAATAAAGCTCTTCTTAGCTCATATTCAGCTGCTGATATTCCCGGTGTTACTATAAAATAAATAAATTGACTAAAATTCATTATTTAATTGATGATATTGATTAATTCACAAAAGATACAAATGCATATATATTGGATATTATTAATTATTCTTATATTACCTTCACCCGATTTCATTATATGAGGATGAGTTTCGTGAGTTGGTTGACCATATGTTTTTGGTTCTACTGGTGTTAATACTGATGGAGTATGGTAACATCGTGAGTGACTTTTAAGATCTTTTTGAATTCAGTGAAAAAGGTTGTTTTTTTTCACCGGGAAAATAATTAACAGTTTAGTGATAATAATGATAATAATGGTCATTTAAAAATTAAATTTTATAATAATCAATAAATTACTTGATTTAAAACTTATGGAGCAACGATTTTGTCGCGAAATAATATTTGAAAAATGAAAAAATGGTCGTTGAGTCATTTTCTTTTCAAATAAAAAATTTTTTCATGATCAGCGGATCAATTTTGCGATAGAATTTTTTAATATTAAAGCGCATAAACATCTTGTTGTACAATACTACTAATACTTATTAGGTAATATTCGATAATGGAAATCAGGATCAGAAAATTTTATGAACCCAGGAAATTTATTATTATTCACGCATTGATATAAAGCTCGCTATTAATTTTTGTGTATAATTAATATAAATAATAATAATGTTGATGTTGATGTTTGTCGGTATTAGGGAAAACCACCTTTAAATCACCCTTTTTGTTGTTGGCAATAATATTGTCACCGATTATTATTTGGGAGAGCGTGATAACAATATAAATTTATAATTATGTGGATCGGCTATCACTAACGAATTAGTTTTATTAGTATTAGCGAATAATTTTGGGTTAATGATCTAAAGCGTTTTATTTAATTTATTAATATTAATATTAATTATTTTCGTAACACGTTATGTTGTTCGTTGTAACTTTGTAATAAGTTAACTTAATAGTGTAATTGATACACTTGGGTTATCTGGAACTTTGTTGTAGCGTACCATTTGATTTAATAAAATCTATTTGAATCTACTAAAACAAATAAACAAAGGACAAATTTGATATTTATCAAAAAAAGAAATAAAGAAACTTTAAAGTATATAAAATATGATTGATTTTGGACTGAGATTGATGTATCAAAAAAAAAATTTTTTTGCAACATTAAAAATCGCTGTTTAAATTGACTATATACTACTTGTGTGATCAATTCAATAAAGGAACAAAGCTATTTGTTTATTGTTGTTTTTTTGAAATGCATGGTTTCTATTCATAAATACAGTCAGAACTCGTTAAACCAAAGTCAATATTTTCAAAAAAAAACTTTGATTTAAAAAACCTTAATAAAATCGGCTTATTGAGGTAAACTTGATAGGTAGATAATAAAACAACATCGGTTTATCGTGTACGTTTTATTCGTTTTATTCGCTTTTATTCAAATTACTATTATTCATCATTTTATTCGAATTATTTTTTACTCAATTTTTTCTCTTTGAAGATTAGAAAACAAAATTAAAACATGCACCAAAATCTGCCTTATGTGCTATGTAAAGGTCGTTCCAAGTACCAATATTGATCAACCTTCAAACTCAGACATCAAAGGCAGCTCAAGCATATTATTAATATTATTAGTACTATTGCGTGTTACTATTACGCGTAGCTAACTTCAAAGCCAAAAACATTTATATTTATAAAATGTAATAATAAAAGAATGAATTTAATTTGTAAAAAGAAGGGAAAAAATTAAGTAGTTTATTGAAATAAAATTTCTAATTCAAATTAAACTTCCCACGATAATTATTCTTCTTGTATCATTGCAATATACATACAATGATATAATGATTCTTTATTTATATTTATACCCGGGACACACATTTTTACATTACATAATTTGATAATCCTATTTTATCATTATCATTATTGCTACTTGTATCAAGTATTTTTACTTACGTCAAGCATTTTTACTTACGTCAAGCAATTTTACTTACGTCAAGCATTTTTAATTACGTCTAGGCTATTACTTTAGTCAAATCGTCAAAATGGCATTGACGAGAAACTACCTTTAGTCGATACTTTAGTTACGTCAATGACTAAAGTCAAAAGTTTTGTCATACATCATTACTTATCCCTGGATGTTTTTATCTCCCGAATATTCTGCAAACAACATTTGATCGCGTTAAAATTGCCAATCGATTTTTACTTTGTCAAAGCATGCGTATTTATAGTGGTTCTTTCTTTAACAAGAAACGTGTCCTTCTTTACATAGAAGGAAGCAAGCACCTGGTGACTTTCTGTCTACTTCAACAACATTCACTCAATGTTTCCTGCGCGAAATGATAAATAAAGAGCTAAAGGAGGATGAAAGTCACAAGTATGAAAACTCTAAAGCTGCCAAAATCGTAATTTTAAATAACAAGGAAGAAATCAGGGAAATGAACAAATTAATGGCCGAAATGATGGTTAAAATGGAAAAGTCAAGATATATTGGATGAAATTGTAGCAATAAATGTGATTTCCTTTTAGAAAGGGCTATTGCTGGGTGACTTTGTCACTAACGGTATATTTATTTATTTACTATCACTATTATATCATTAATTTCCGATATAAATATATTCATAAATAAAAAAGATCTAATTTTCCCACAATATAAAGTCCAAGCAATAACAACAATATATCATATAAGAAAAGAAATGTATATAAAGTTAACCAAATGATGACAGATAAATCTTATACAGAGAGGTTATTATTATCACTAACGACTAGTTGGTTCCTCCAATTATGCTTATTTCTCTGCTTATTTACTTTCTGCTACCCCAACTTTTTTTTCTCTTTCTAATTCTTCCTTCTCCTTCTCCTCCAATTTTTCTTCTCAACGTATATATCTCTTTCACTTTACACTCGATTTGAATTTTGTCTGGCTGTTGGTAATTTCTATAGGACCTATTCATCCCGATACAACATTGAGCACAGGGATATAAGTATAGTAAAGTAATTTATTCTCTTAATAATCTCTTGTGGATTAATTTATTGTTTATTTCATAGCAAATCGTGCAGAATTCTTTTCCAAAGAAAGAAAATAAAAAAAATCGGGTCAAAATCGAAGTCATGTTATCAATAATTCTCTTTGGATCCTTTTACAGGAGGAAAAAAAACTCAATTTTGTGGATCAACATACATTTATCAATTAGGTTCCTTGGCTCACATTTCCTTTATAAGTGCCTACAATTTATTTCTCATTTATGGAACTAAAAGTATACAGTTATAGCGGATGAACGGGATACACAAGAAACTTTATTTAAAATCTATTATGACAAAAATTTAATTATGGTCTGCTGTGGCAAGGTTTGACTGTACACAAGTGTTTCTATTTATTTATCCTTGCTTTTTACAATAAAAAATTTACTTGAACTTTATTTTTGCAACAAATATGAAAGTTTATCAATAATTGATTATTTTATTTTCTATATATATTTTATAGTTGAAAAAAAACATTTAATTACATTTTACAATTAATGAAAGAGAATCAAATTAAAATTGTCATAATGATCAAACTTCACACCAACTGTAACAGCAGCATCTAGCTAGCCTCTCCTAATTCTTATCATTAAATACTTCTTTTTTACCTTCAAGTCCTAAAAATCTTAAAGCATTTCCACTTAACAATTTTTCTTTATCTTCATCAGTTAACCATTCACAATCTTCAATTAATTTACCAGGATGATCTTCTCCAAGTGGAAAAGGATAATCACTACCAAGCATTATTCTATCTATCCCTATCTTTTTAATTAGAAATTTAAGTGTATCTTCATCATGAACAAGCGAATCTGTTTGGATACGATCAAGGTATTCACTAAAATATGAATGAATGGAAATATTAATATATATAATTAATATCCCCTCCCCTCAAAAACCAAATAATAATACATACAGTGGACTTTTTTTTATTTTTATAGCACATAAATCTGGTCTAACATTAAAACCATGAACTATACGTCCTATTGTTGCAGGAAAAGAACCACCACCATGTGCAAATGAAAATTTGAGATTTGGATATCGTTCAAGAACACCACCAAAAATCAATGAACAAATTGATATTGTTGTCTCACAAGGCTAAAATTATAAAATTTTTTTGATTGTGTAAGATAATTGTGGGATTTTTTTTTTAAATAGAAAAAATCACATATTGTAATAACAATCTACCATTCCAATCAGCCTAATAATTACATAATATTGTATCTTTGATTAATTGTTGATCAATTTTAAATAAAAAAAGTTTAATAAATATTTAAAAGCATATATATATATATATATATATATACATGCCAAGGAAACCAATATTTTTCCATTCTTCCTTTAGTTTCCATATCCTAAATATAGTAATATATATATATATATATATCAGTTGATGAAATTTTTATATCTATAAAAATGAAACTTACAACTTCAATTTTCAATTCTTCTTCTTCTTTCTTTAAACAACTTACTACAATACAATCCATTCATTCTCTTGATCACTTACCCATGGATGAACAAAAATTGCAACGTCAAGTTCTTCACAAGTTTCCCATATAGGTTCCAATTCAGGGGCATCTAAATTCCAATCATTAATGTGAGTACCGATCTGTATACCAACCAGTCCAAGTTCATTTACACATCTTCTTAATTCTTGTACAGCCAATTCAGGTGATTGCATTGGAAGTGTACCAAGTCCGATAAATCGTTTTGGATCTTCAGCACATACTTGTGCAATATGATCATTTAGATATCTTGCTAAATCAAGAGTATGTTGCGGTTTAGCTGAATAAGAAAACATTACAGGAACTGTAGAAAGAACCTGAAAAATTATTTATATATTAAAAAAAATGATTCCTAAAAAAAAACCTTTTTGAAATTTTGTTCGTACCTGCACATCAACTCCAGTTTTATCACAATCACGTACTCTTTCATCAGCAGACCAACAATTACACTTAATCTCACGAAAATTTTTCCCATCAAGAAGCATTCTAGCTTTTCCCTAATACGCATTAATCAATTAATGATGGTTTTGAATCAAAATATTATCATCATTAACAATAATAATAATAATACTTGCTTGTTCATGATGATCCAATTGTATCCA
Organism: Entrophospora candida; assembly: GCA_910592215.1. Taxonomy (NCBI): domain Eukaryota; kingdom Fungi; phylum Glomeromycota; class Glomeromycetes; order Entrophosporales; family Entrophosporaceae; genus Entrophospora; species Entrophospora candida. The sequence continues at coordinate 15,534 of CAJVPN010000998.1, forward strand.
TCCACCATATCCATATTTTTTCTTTAAGTCTGGCCAATGTTTAGGAAGTATATGACTTTTATATAAATATTAGAAATTGCTAAATATTAACAACCAGTGTCGTTTCAACTTGTTAACAATGTTTTTTTTTTTTTAAAAAAAAGAAATACCAAGTTAACTTACGTGTGAATATCAATTTTAAGAAATTTATTTTTTGAAAAAACTTTATTATTACAATTGTTGTCAATGTGTTTTTGTAAAGAACTTGGAGCCGCAGTTGCATTGAAATTTTCATTATTATCAAAGGCCTCCATTTTGATTTAATTATTACGATTATTATTTATTGTTTTTTTAATAAATTCAATATTTAATCCGTGAAAATTCTCATTAAAAAACAAAATTTATTTTTAAATGAAAGAATTGTTACGCGACCATACAAAACTGTGTATATTTTTAAACAATACTAATCTATTATGCATAAACTCCGTCAACAATCAATATTGTGAGAAAATTGAGAGGGCGCAACGGTGCGTGACACGTTATACAGCATCTGTGTGATGAAAAATATCCCGAAACTAAAAATATTTACAAATAATACATCATGTTCTTAAAATAGCACTCAAGTTGACTCTCGACAAGATTTAAATAAAAAATAAAAAAAGAGAAATATTGATACTTTGAGTAATCATTTAATGATATCATTAAATGAATCAGAAATAGAACAGAAGATTTTGATTTTGAAAAAGCATAAAATGTTAATTATTTTTTCCCGATTATGGAATGTGCGCATGTAGATCATGTCACATTGAATTTACCAGGTAAACCCAATAATTGTCTTGACTAAACTTGACTTAACGTATGACTAAATAGTTTAGTCAGTTTAACCAAGTTCCTCATTTGAGTTACGCGGCCAACCTTAAATTTTATACTCTGAATGAAAGTTTCAGCGACTAAGTGACTTGCAGTATTAGTATATATTTTTGATACAGAATCTCAACTAGTATTAGTATGTATTATTTTTTAATTGTACATATAATCATATATCCAGTTCAATCACAGCTATTTGATATATCAAGTGTGAAGATATCATACTGAGTGTGTATACTATCTATCAAATCCAATACCTAAACTCAATAAGGTTGCGGAATGGGAATCTGTATAGGCGCAGAAAGGACTATTCTATTAAATCAAAAATTGATTTTAAGGAACCCACCAAACAAAGATTAAATGGAAAATCAGGGGGATCCTATTGATTGATAAATGATCTGATTTATTTTTAGAAAATACAGAAAATATTCGATTTCCAAAGTAAAAAAGGGTACTTACTCTTGCTAACTCTGCTTCCCAAAGTTTATATTTGATTTAATACTTATAATAAGCATTATGACAAAGTAATGGTCATGATTATTGATCACGAAAATTATCTTCTCATTTTATTAAAAAATCGCAGATTTGCATTTTTTTTGTTAATTAGAGGAAGGGAGCAAGTGAGAGGAACAATCTATGGGGGACACATAAAATAAGAAAATTAGTCTAAAAGTCGTTATTATTATTATTACTAATCGCGTTTTAACGAATTTTATGCCGAGGTTTGACTGTACATTATTTATTATTAATTATTATGCTTAATCTCTAACCTATTTTGTTATAAATATGTGTGGCTTTGTTTATTTTATAGTGGCGGCAGAAAAAACGGACAATAATAAAAATCAAATCAAATCATAATCATGGATTGTTCTTTTTTTTTCTTGCATGACTTGGTTGATGTTTCTTGACAACAATTGAGTTTTGTTTGAATGATCCATCTAACCACAAATATGTATATATATACATATATAATCAATCTTTCATTTGGTTCGCACTCTTTCTTAAACAAAATAATACAAATCTTTTTTTTTTTTTTTGATTTGCATTCAAAAACTTATTCATCTATTATCTGTTATATCCTTAATGTAATTTATCAAGAGTGCAAGCGGAGAGAAAGTATATACAGGTATTGTTTATAGTAGGATAGACGATGATGAATTTGCCAAAATAAACTTCAATGCATTTAGAAATAATCAAGGAGTAATGAGCAGGGCTCTTTTTTGGAATTCTCTGGATCTCTTTTCGTTTGATTTTAATCGCTTGAAGGTTACAGTAGATAGGGAAGTCTTGGTTAAATATAGAAGGTTGAGTTCTTTTCATCGGAATGGCCCGAAAGAAATATCTTTACATTAGTAGTAATAATACATATTGCACGAAAAGCCCTTGACATAAGTAAAGCAACTTGACGGAATTAAAAATGCTTAACGTAAGTAAAAATTCTTGACGTAAGTAAAAATGCTTGACGTAAGTAAAAATGCTTGATACAAGCAGCAATAATGATAATGATAACGATAAAATAGGATTATCAAAAGTTCCAAATTATGTGTCCCAGGGATAAATAAAGAATTATTATATCATTTATGTATATTGCAATGATGCAAGAAGAATAATTATCATGGGAAATTTACAAATTATAATTTGAATTAGAACTTTTTACTTAATTAAACTACTTATTTTTTTTTCCTTCAAAATAAAATTGCCTCTTCTTTTTTAAACTATTATTTTATTATTACATTTCATAAAATCAAATTGTCTTTACATGCATATGATTTGTGTTAGATTGATGTCTTTTCGAAATTTTTACTTTGAAGTTAACTGCATAACTACACGCAATAGTAATACGCAATAACATTAATAATGTGCTTGAGTATCTGAGTTTGAAGCAACATAGGTTGATCAATATTGGCACTTAGAACGACCTTTACATAGCACATAAGACAGGTTTTGGTAAGTTTTAATTTGTTTCCTATTTTTGTCACTTTTTAACCTTCAAAGAATTTCTTTTATTGTTGAATCACGATAAATCAATCATAGAGTTTGGCGATAATGAAGTTGTTCTTTAAATAATGCAATTTTCGCTTTCAATTTACATCAATTAATCCTGTTAGAGAAAATGTTGTACAAAAAAATTATTTGTTAAACGTTATTCACTATTTATTAAAACGATAAGTCAAAGTTTTATATTTTACATAATGTCATATAATAAATTATTATCACCGTTATCATCAGAAAGAAAGGAATTTGTATATAAAATTTGTAGTGAAATGTTTAATAATGCTAATGCTAACAATCCTGATGGAGAAAGTATAAAAGATTGTTTTTTTTCATTAGTCAAGAAAAATAAGGAGCTTTCTGAAAATGAAAAAGAATTTTGTAAGGAAAGGATTATTTATAATTTTGAATTACAGAATGCAATATATAAAGAAGGAAAACCAAAAGAATGTAACAAGTGTAAATTGACAAGATACTCTGATAGGTTCTGTGAAGGTTGTATTAGTTTACA
>CAJVPN010000999.1:0-18881 GCA_910592215.1 Entrophospora candida
TTGCATTACATGCAAGCATTATTGTAATTCTATCTTTAGGTTTTTTTGTGCCAGTGATAGGACCACTACTGAGAGTTTTGTTGGGTTCTAACTTACAATAGAGGGCAGTTTTGTCAGCATTATAAACATCATTCAAGCCATATTCTGCAATTAAATTTTTTAATTCAGCTCTAAATTCTGGTAAGTCATCAATTGGTGCACTTGCTGCTTCATCCACTTTGTAATGTTCTTTTACACCTTTTCTTTTTTTAAAATTAGTAAGCCATCCCTATTAAATATATAGATAAAATGATTAAAATAAAACGAAATTTAATAAATAAAATAATCAAAAAATTGATACTTACTTGTGAGGCTGTAAATCCAATAATTTCGAGTCTTCTAACATAATCCAGTGCCTTTTGACAAATGATGGAACCAGTTATGGTATAATTGGCTCTATTGGCATTATTAATCCAAATTGCTAATGCTTCTTCCAATTGTGGCCATTCACCTCCATGATCTTATTTAGTAGCAGCTGAGCTCTCAGTAACTGCAAGCCATTTCTCCTTATCTCTAATAATATCTCCTACAGTTGATTTACCAATTTCTTCATATGTTTTGTTTGAATTGGCAATCTTATATTCACATAATTCTTTTTTTGAATATTAGTAAGTGCAACTAGTTTTCTTCCTTTCTTGCTTCCAAATCTACTGGATGTTCCTTCCATAATTATAAATTGGTTATTTTATTTTATTTTTTATCTAGAAATTCAGAGGGTTGGGAAATCTACCCTTTTTATACATATTTTTGAACATAATAAATCATGAATTATTTAATGATGAGATAATAAATCGTGAATTATTTAATGATGAGATAACAAATTGCGAATTATTTAATGATGAGATAACAAATCACGAATTATTTAATGATAATAAATGACATAATTGATAAATATAACAATAAAATACAGTACATATTTACCGATCACTAAAATTGACAATATGAAAAGGCCTTTTTGAATCCCGGTCGCATGACCCAATATTAATACCAACACGTTGTGTAACAAGTCTTTTGACGATTCGAAGCAAAAGTTCCCAAGACAAGACCATCAGTTTTTGGTTATTTCAAACGATCTGAAATGTCAGAGCAAGACGAATACCTAATGGTAGGCTGCACAGAAACATCTAAAGTGAAACACGATTTCCAGCCAAGCATCTGCTTCTTTTTTCAACCCTGACGTTTTAAAAAAAAATAGATAAATTTTCCGGGTAACTGTAAATAAATAAATATGGCACTTTTACAAAACTCAAGGGTTTTTATAAAGTTCCTATTTCAGTTGTTTACTCTTGTTTATATTTATTGGCCGATTGCAAACATTTAAACAACTTGTTAACGGCCTTACGTTTACACTAGTATTTCCTATTAACCTTTGGACAATACTTCACTAACCGTTGTAAACACCCACTGGTTAACCAACGTTAGTACTAAACCCTTGTTTACTCACTAAAGCAAATTACGTCACTAGTCACCTTTTTTTTTAATCCATGCTTCCCAAAAAAATTGTGAATTAATAAAATATTTGTTTTCAGCTATTTAATATTAAATGCTAAATGCTTGATATTTATTTAATATCAAGTATCTCTATACAACGCTTTTAATTAGTTTTGTAAAAATTTTAAAAAAATTCAACGCTTTACGCAGCTCAAAACGAGTTGTATAGTTATGTAACTCTCTTCCAGTTAAGGAAAGTCTCAAGACAAACTGAATCATCTAGAATAAATACCACACTGAGATAAATGGAAAAACAGATCAGGTATTGATCAAGCGTTTACTTAATCATAACATTAATTTTAGATTATTTAAAATAATTATTGTAACGATGAAATAGCATAATAACAACAACATTAAAGTTATCAGCCAATTAATATTCACCACCACCTCTTTCACCATTACCACCACCACCACCACCACCAACACCACGACTAATATTTCCAAGTTGTTGTTTTCTTTGAGCATCTAATTTTGGACAATCGGTGATACGATGTCCAAGTCCACCACAAAAACTACAACCTCCAGTTAAATCTTTGAATTTTTCTGTCGGGTCTTCTAAAACCTCAAGTACTGGCGGAACTCGTTGTTTAGCTTCTTTTAATAAATGCTTCAAATCAAGTAAAATTTGTTCTGAACAATTCATATTGATAAAAGTTGTAGCAACTCCTGTTTTGCCAGAACGTCCAGTACGACCAATTCTATGTACTGGTTTTTTTATAAAAAAAACGTTTTAGAAATATATAAATTATTATTCAGATATATATAAATCACGTACCATAATTTTCAATTTCTTTAGGCATATCATAGTTAATAACATGTTGTATATCAGGAAAATCTAACCCTTTTGAGACAACATCAGAAGCAACTAAAACATCTTTTTTATAACTTTTGAAAGCCCTGATTGCATATTCGCGTTCATCTTGACCTATAAAAAATTATTTTTTATTGATATAGCCACGAAAAATAGATTGCCAAAATAATTGTTGTAAAATAACAATGAACATGGTATCATACTTTTCCCTCCATGAATTGCCACAGCTTCAACACCTTTCAATAAAAGATACTCATGGATATCATCAACGTCATGTTTATTCTCTGCAAATACAAGCACCTGTTTCGAAATAATAATAATATCAGATAAATGTAATGTAATCCCATAATAATAAAGAATAATTTCTTACCGGAGGCGGCGTTTTTTGTAGACATTCTAAAAGATAAACCATTTTGGCCTCTGGTTTAACATATTCAACCTCTTGAATTACATCCAAATTTGCCGCACCTGCTCTACCAACATTTACAATTACTGGTTTAACCAAAGCAGATCTTGCAAAATCTTGGATTTTCTTTGGCATTGTAGCTGAATATAACAAAGTTTGTCGTTGGCTCTAAGATATATAAATACATCTATTATTTTGTTGTATGAATAAAACTCAAAATTTAAAAAGGATAATAAAAATAACTTACTGTAAAGTATGACATTATTAATCTAACATCATCCTCAAACCCCATGTCAATCATACGATCAGCTTCATCCAAACACAAATATCTGATATTTCACGTTTTTCAATATAAATAAAATCAAATAATCATAATCATATATATAAATATAATATTACCGTAAATAACTTACTTGCAAATGTTTAAATTGAATTTCTTTTTTTCCAACATATCTTTTAATCTTCCGGGTGTAGCAACCACTATATGAATTCCTTCGGATAATGTATATTGTTGATCTGACATTGAGATTCCACCAATACATAATAATGTACGTAACTTTGCAAAACCATTATTTGCCAAAAATTCAATCATGGAACATATTCCTTCAAATGTTTGCCTTGCCAATTCACGCTATTTATTAAATGGGTTATTTCCAAAATTTGTTGTTTTTGTTAAAAGAAAAAAATAAATATTCAAACTTTAAAAAGGACTTACTGATGGACATATTATCATCCCTGTAGGACCTTCACCTCTAGTATATGGAAGTTTCATTTCATCTTCCAATGCAAGCATAATTAATGGAAGCGAAAAAGCCAAGGTTTTACCAGATCCAGTAAACGCGATTCCAATCATATCTCTTCCAGATAATCTAAAAAAAATATATAAATTTAATCTCTAAAAAAAAAAAAAATTTTTTTTGAATTAAAAAAAAAACTTACACAACTGGAAGGCCTTGAACCTGAATTGGTGTTGGTCTGTTAATACCTTTAGATTTTAAATATTTTAATATAGCAGAAGGAAATTTCATATCCTGTTACAAGATCAGTAAATCAAAATATACAATTGTAAAAAATAAAATTTTTTAAAGCCACATACCCTAAAATGTTTAATTGGTGGAGGAACATCTTCACCTTCAACAAAAATATGATATCTTTGTTGAATATCTTCGTGCTCGCTTTGTGACCTTTCTCTGATATGCCTAGGTGGTCTCCATCTACCAAAATAATAACAACGATGATGATGTCAATGAATATTATAATCAATTAATGAACGAACAAGCTTTAGTTTCTCTAACAAAATAAAACATACGATGTCTTCATAGGTTCTGTATAAATTATTCCTTTGGCAAGTTCACGATCTGATGCCAAAAGCTTTTTCTGAGTAACAGCTTCCATAATTGCCTTTTCTTCCTCTAATTTCTTTTCTGCGTCAGTTTTGAAAGCATCTATATTTATAAAATAAAAATAATAATGGAATGTTAAACAAAATAAATAAATAAACACTTGTTTTATGATGTTATCATCATTAACCTTCTATTCGTTTTTGTTTTTTAACTTCAACTGCTTGATCTATAAGACTGATATTAGCTTTAGGACCAGCTTTATGTGAATCTTCCTCTTCCTCTTCAACCTCTTTATCCTTTTGTGGCTCTGGAATGCGTCTTTGGCTAGCAAGTTTTTGAAGCTTTGCTTCACGTCTTTGCTTAATAGGAACATACGGTACATAATCGTCGTCCTCTAAATCTAATTCTAAAGATTCATCGGCTTTTCTTTTTTTTGGTGAATTGGACATTTTTTTTTTATAAAATTTTTAAATTTTATTAATGTAATACAATTTATTTAAAAAAGGGAAAGCACATTATTATTGGTAGAATTTAGTTTGATAAAAGAAATTTTATTATTATGTCGCTGTTATTATCAATTTTGATTAATTTAGCAATTGTTAAATTTTCATTTTAGGATATGTTAATTTTTCATCTATTCATTTGAACCCAAACCAAATATTAATATGGTAATTTTGGATCTTTGTGAAGTTAAAGTTCCAGCATTTGTTCACCGGCTGTACATAAATATTGTGATGTACGAAATAAATCTCCTACAGGAGATATGAATGTATCATCAATGCTAATAGTACCATTGATCTCTCGAGTTCAATAAAATCAGACTTATATTGTTATAATTTTTTTGGATATGTATAAATATGAGTTACAACATATTATATTTATATATGTTGTTAAAATTGTGACTTGCATTTTCTTCTTCAAGAGATGCCAATTCATCTTGTGCAAATTCCAAAGCTCTAAATATTCTTCCTTTCTATTAATCAAGATGAACATGGCAAATGATCAATAGAAATAGCTTCAAGAGGCTTATAATTCTGGATTTGTATCTAATATTTAGAAGAAAAGAAATAATGTAAAGGGGTGATTAATTAGAATAATAATATTATTATTATTTTATATACATATATATATATATTGGCTCATTTTTGAAGAATGAAAGGTGATGTTTAACTTCATTGACCATGATACAGTCTAAGAGTGGTGCAAAACCATTTTCTAATCATTGTCATTTTTATATATAATTCGTAATAAAATTTTAATACTTGCCTCTGGATTCAAATTATTTACATACCCATTCTAACTTTTATCAAGCGTCGATATTGATGATTGGTAATTGACCATATTATTGACTAAATGTTTCAGCTGCATTTTTTTTTTTTTGTGTCCTTCAATCACAAAGTAATTTATAATAAATAAATTTATAAAAAACAATTTTCAACAAGTAATTTATGAAGAATAGAAAAATAGTAATGAATCACTTTCTCGAAAATAAATACGATTAAATAATAATAAAAATCAATTCAAAATTTGTTTACTGGAAATATCTTTAATATCTGCCATTTTGTCCGTAAAAAATTTCTTGATAAAAAATTTTTTATTAATATGCAAGAGTAAAAAAAAATTAGATCAATTTATAATAGAAATTCGTTTGCTGATCTGTAATTTGAAAATTCTTCACTATTTTGGTTTTGGACGGTACAAAGTTCCACACACACTCTCTCTACAGTAAAGCTTCTATATTTTCGTATTAATTATAAAAAAATGAATTCTGGACAAGGAGAAGTTCATCAATATTAATATTAAAAAAAAATTTTTTTACAACATCATAAACTTTATTGTCATAAATTTCTTTTTAAATTTAATTATATCCATGTAAAAGTTCTTTATGTCAAGTTACACACATATGTAATATAAACAAACACATATATATGACTATTTACCAATAAATCTCTATTACTTGCAACTCGCCGCAGCTAATTACAGTACAGTATATAAGAATAGAATTATGGTTGTGGTTGTGGCATATGAAAATTGAATTGTGGTTCATCTTTATATGGGGCATACTGCAACAAAACCAGACAAAGTGAACATTGGTATTACCAAAAATTACAGGGATCAAAATTTAGTTATTATCATCACAATTAGTTTATAATGCCCCATTCATTAAGTGATGTATAGAACTGTCCCTATATAAAATAGTTAATATGAAATTAATTTACATCAGATCTACTATGGAACCCAAGAATTATAGTACTATCAAAAGTATTTTAAAAAAGGAACAAGGCGAAAAAATTGCACCCTATATTTTCAAAATAAATGATACTCAAACAATGGAAGCTTATCTAAGAAAAGAAAGGATTACTTATGAAATTTACCAAGAAGAAAGAAAAATAATAAATGTTAGAAAAAGAAAGCAGAATGAAAGTATGCTATTACCTAACAAAAAGCAGAAATCCTTAAAAGGAAAATAACTACCATTTTCTTTGATAGTTGGAGTGAATTTCAATTTATACAGAAACTACTTTCTCATTTTCAATCAAGATCATCTTTTAGTCTCTTTAACTTCAATTTGAGCAATTTGACCATTCTGTTGTTGCAATTGGGTTAATTGAACTTTTAAATCATTGATTTCCTTTTCTTTAACACTTAATTTATCAACTATATAGTTCTTTAGGGGTTAATTTTTTTAATCTTTCTAGTTCAGTCTCCAATTGCTTTTGCCTCTTACCTCATTCCTCAGACTTTTCTTGAAATTTGATTACTTCTTCCCTTTCAATTTCTAAGGTTTCTTCAGTCTTGTTTAGTTGTTTTTTTCAGAGAGTTTATTTGCTGTTTGTAGAAAGTAGATTGACTTATTTCTTCATGAGGCAAGAGAGGAGGTTCTTTTTCTTCCATATCTTCTTCATATTTGACACAAAAACAAATATATTTGCCACTAAGAACATCAAGGTAATGTCTAGTTTGTAATCTGCCACATTTCTCACATTTTTCTAGTTCATCATTTTCAAACTTTTCCTTACAGCTCTCACAAACTACATCATCTGCAACATATTTACCATTTGTTTTAATACAAGCTACTATTTGATTAACAGACTTATTATCCTCTCCATAAAGATTAGAACAAAAATCACAAGTTTTTCGACTTGCTTTTTCTAAATCTAAAAGCATGTAAGTTAACTCTCATTAATTATCTGTTTACTTCTATTCTAGCAACTAACTCTTGGATTTGGTGTTTTTTGTTCTCTATCAATTGATTGAATTTAGTTTTTGTTTTTTCCTTAAATAACTTAAATTTACTTTGTTTTTTAGGTAAAGCAGGTAAATCCTTTTCAAATAAATGTAATTGGTTTTGCAACTTTTTGTTTTCTTTTGTAAGGTTTTTGTTTTGCAAATCTTTTTCTGAAATTGACTTATTAGATGTTTCTGCCTTTTCCCTTTCTTGAACTAGTTCTTGCTCTAACTTATTAATTATCTTACTAGAAATTTCTAATTTTTGGTTTTTCTCTTTTATGTCTTCTGCTTGATTTTTGCTTCATTTTTCACCAACTGCTATGACTTCCTTAACTTGTTCCTGTTCTATTTCTACCCTTTCTCCCAATTCCTCTATTCTTTCATCTTGTTTTTCTAACTCAGCCTCTAACTCTTTAATCTTTTCTTCATATTCTTGATTTTGTTTAGCCACTTTGTCAAAATTTTCCTTAGTTTTAAAAGTTAATTCATTCAAACTATTGACTAACTCATCAAGAGAAAGATTTCTAAGGCCATAATAATTATAACAATTTAGTTTGATTGAATCTCATCCTTCATATCCTTTTTCCAATATTCCTTTTAGAGTTGAATTATCTTCTATTTTGCCTTTTTTCAACCACTTTTGAAATAGCTCTTTACTTTCTTCAGAATTTAATTTAATAAGGTTAATAAAGATATCTCTTTTAAACTTATTCCTTACCTGTCAATGAACACTTGATTGCTTATAATAAGAATAATCTTGATAAGTATTGAGAACTAAATTCCTGCAAGCTGGTTCAGTAGGATATAATTTACAAAAATTAGACCACTTTTCTTGGTCACAATAAACTCATAATTTCACCAACCACATCTACATTAGGATTGTAAGTATAATGACTTTCACTTAAATAGTAGCTATTCATGCTCCAATTTCTTCATTATTCAACTGTTTAAATTGTAAAGGTGCTTTTAACTTTTCTACTTCTCCTAATAGTTGTTTATTTCTCTCTTGGAGTTCATTTATTGTGTTTACCATATTTATTTTTTTTTATTTGCTCTTAAATTAAGTATATAAATTATTTTAGTACTTTTTTATTTTAAAGGTGGAAGAAGCTAACAATATTTGTCAAAGATTAAACTTATTAAACTTAATGACAGTAAGGGGACAAATCAACAAGTGTGATAAAGTAATGGAGGTGTTTTTGTTCTAAACATTTTATTTGTTGCCGTATAGAATGGTCTTGGACAATATCAATATATTGTTTTATTATTATTTGTATTATTTATTTCCTTTTTTTATTAATAGATAAAAGTTCTTTACAATAAAAAAGTTAATGAACATTCAAAATTTGTAACACGAAAACTATTATTGCATTTGGACATTACTCTCGAATTTAAAAAAATCTATGAAAAGAAAATTTGAAACAAATTTTTTACTTTACATGAATTTACTCCCTTTTTAAAGCTGTGGTGGTTTTTAAAAAATCTGACATTATTTCAAATTTTTTAACTTTTGAGTATATATAGATGATCCGCACTGTACAATAATTGTTTCAGCAGAGTTTCACATTTGGGGGTTTCGACAATTGGCAGAGTTTCAGCAGGTTACACGCCAATTATTCATTAGAGTTTCAGCAAAGTTTCAGCAGTCGTTAAGGAAGCAACCTTAAATGTAATGCCTAATATGATTGTCCGAGGTCCTAATTTTATACATACAGTGATATTTTAACCCTTGAAAATCATTTCCGGATTTGCCATTATTTGATGTAATCACGTGAAAGAGGTTTATTTTTAAAAAAAAAAAAATTAAAAATTAAAAACAACAACATAGAATATATATATATTTAATAATTTAAAACAAAATCTAAAAAAATTTAAATAGACGCTATAAATATGGTAATTTCTATTTCTATTTCCATATATTTATCTTTTTAAAATTTTGCTCTTGTTCTTTAAATATATAACTTATTACATTGTATCTATAACTGTATATATGTACGTGTATTTCTCTCTGTACTTTTTCTTTGTCTCTCTCTGTCTGTTTCTCTCTTTATTTATAATTATAGTCAGCTATCGAAAACATTTCACCAGCTATTATCAAAAGAATATCAAAAGAATTAAATATTCTTGTTGCACAGCCTCCAGAAGGAATTAGAGTTATTGTCAATGAACTAGATGTTTGTGATATTCAAGCCTGGATATTAGGACCTGGTCGGTTAACTAATTACTTTAATTTCAAATGATCTTTTTATAAAATGATGATGATATTGATCTTTTACTTTTCTTTTTTAAATTATATATGCAGAGGGAACACCATATGAAGGAGGAATGTTTAAGATCAAAGTGGTACTAGGAACTGATTTTCCATCAGTACCTCCAAAATGTAATTAGCAAACTAATTAATCAATCGATCGATCGATCAATCAATCAATCGATTATTTAATTAATTATATGATTTTAATTATATAATTTAATTTAATTAATACGAATTCTTGAAAAAGTAATAATTTACTAATTATTACTACTACTAATACATGTGTTTTTCAATATATTAATAACATCATATATCAATATGAACATCGAATCAACAGGCTACTTCATGACCAAAATCTTTCACCCAAATGTATCAAAATCTGGTGAAGTTTGTGTAAATACCCTAAAAAAAGATTGGAATAAAGACTTTGGAATTGAGAGAATTTTTTTGGTAATTAATAAATAATAATTATAAGATTATACTTGTATATAATATTTAGGTCTTGACTTATTATTGATATTTATTATTCATTATTCATTAATTATATCAATTATAATTATTCATGAATGATTATTAATATTGACATTTATTCCTTTCATATATATATATATGAAGACTGTAAAATGTCTCTTGATTTTTCCTAATCCAGAATCTGCACTTAACGAAGAAGCTGGTAAATTACTTTTAGAGGAATATGAGGAATACGCTAAATATGCTATTATGATGACAAAAATTCATGCTCAAAACAAAATATCGGAATTTTTTACAAACAATAATCATAACAGTAATAGTCGCAACAGCAATAATCATAACAGTAATAGTCATAATAATAATAGCCATAACAACAATAATAGCAGTAATGGTACTATACCAAACAATTTTAGTAGTAGCAATATTAGCAATAATAACAATAATAATAGTAATGCTACTACAACAACCACTAATCCTATCACATCTATTAGTAATACTATGATAACTTCCGCCATATCATCATCATCATCTACATCAACAATAACTATAACAAATTCATCTTCATCTTCACCCTCACTTTCATCTCCACTACCAAAGAAATTTATCTCATCATCATCGTCATCATCATTACCATCATCTACTACCATATCAACTACTACTACTACTACCCCTACCCCTACTACTACAAATATGGCACAAACTAAAATGACAATAAACACTAATAACAACACTAACAACAACAACAATAACATGACGATGATCACAACTCCACTAGCTCCATCTCAATCAATCAACGAATCAACAACATCTCACTTAAGCATAAAGAAGAATCCTACAGCTTCTATCTCATCCGATAATTCAAATCTCTCAAATATAACACCAAAGAAACGAGTTGCATCTAGTGATAAGAAATTAGATAAGAAACAAGCTGATAAAAAAAGAAGTATGAAAAGACTTTAATATGAAAGAAAATATAATAAAATAATTATTATCATAATTATCAATCAATTTAAGGTTTTAAAAAATTTAATTAAATTTAAATTTATATAAAAAAAAACAATATATATAAAAATATAGATTAGGATATATTTTTTTAGTTAAGTTTTTTCATTTTTTTTTATTTTCACTTTATTATTTTCTATAGAATACAATATATTAGAAGATTGATATTAGTATTAGTGCTTATTTATCACTTGCGATTATTACAAGATATATTATACACTTCACACTCACATCCTCTTCCTCACAATCATCATTGGCTTTTTTTTGCAGAAACAAAAAAAACCCTAGTTAATCGTTGATTATTAATCAAATCCTTTTTTTCATTTATTATATTACTGCATAAAATTGAAATTCACATTTCTCTTTGTATTCATCAGATTAATTCTACGGTTATAAACACAAGGCTTTCTTTGAGTTTCAATTTTCATACTTCAAATATTCATTCTTCTACCATTTTAAATTTAAGACTAACCCTTATTTCTCTCTCTTTGTTTTTTTATTATTGTTATTGATTTCTTTTAATACGTTAAAAATTCTTAATTTGAATTTTTATAGTGGTAAAATATTATTTGTTTATTTGCTTATTATGTGAAAGAAAAAATTATATAACAAATATAAAAAAATTTTTGAATAATAATTAAAAAATTAGTATTTTTTCTCGCTTATAAATAAAACTATATTAAAAATAAATAATTAACTAATTTACAGGGTTAATGATATTTATGAAATACATCAGCTAATAATTTATCAAAGATTCTAAAATAAACAATATACGTGTACAAAATAATAATAAATTTATCAAGTCCTTGCTTGAACAATATTATTTTAAGAAAACTAAAATAATATTAAGAAGTTTTTGATATTATTATCATTGGCATTATTGTTGCTGGTTTTGTAAATGTTGCTGTTGTAACTGCTGCTGTTGTATTTGCTGTTGTTGTAACTGCTGCTGTTGTATTTGCTGCTGCTGTAGATGTTGCTGCTGTAGATGTTGTAGATGCTGTTGCTGTATATGCTGCTGCTGCTGCTGTTGCTGTTGTAATTGTCGTTGTTGTTGTTGTTGTTGTTGTCGTAATTGAAGTTGTTGTAATTGAAGTTGTTGCTGATGCTGCTGCTGCTGCTGCTGCTGCTGTTGTTGTAATTGCAGTTGATATTGAATTTGAATTCGTCGATTTAAAATTGCAGCAAGTTGATTTTGTGTTATGCTATTTCCCACCGCACCACCACGTTGAACATAAGTTATAGGAGGACGTTGATTTGTAGCTACGTTCATGGTAGCATTTTGTTGTATGGCAGCTATGTTAGGACGTTGATTTACATTTTGTTGTATGGAAGTCACTGAAGGATGTTGATTTGCAGCCATGTTTGTAATAGGAACAGCATTTTGTTGCATCCCAGCTATAGGTGGACGTTGATTTGTAGTTATGTTCATGATAGGAATAATGTTTTGTTGTTGTATGTTAGTTGGTGTTATATTTGTTGGTAAGTAATTGCCAGGATTGTTACTGCTAATGGTGTTGTTAATAATAGTGTTGTTAATAGTGTTGTTAATAGTGTTGTTAATAGTGTTGTTAATAGTGTTGTTAATAGTATTTGGAAAATTATTTGGTAAGTTGTTAAGACTATTATTATTATTGATGGTGATATTATTGTTATTATTATTATTAACATTAATCATATTATTCACGGAATTGCCCTGATTATTTAATTTCGCTATATATTTTTTCTTTTCAATAATATCAAGAATGTCTGAAATATATATAATGTCATGATTATTACCCTTATCGTCACTATAATATAAATGTTGGGTTTTTGGTTTTTCAGAAGAATTTTTCAATGCCATTGTTGAATTGTCTGATTGAGATAGTTGTCGTTTTAACTGCTGTAACTGCTGTTGGTGCGATTGTATTTGCTGCTGTAATTGCATTTGTTGCGATTGGGGCGTTTGTTGTGGTTGTAATTGGGGCGTTTGCTGTAACTGTTGTTGTCTTTGCTGTTGTTGTAATTGTCGTTGTTGTAATTGAGATGTTTGTTGTAATTGGGGTGATTGTATTAATTGGGGTGATTGTATTAATTGAGGTGATTGTATTAATTGAGGCGATTGTTGTAACTGAGGCGATTGCTGTAATTGAGGCGATTGCTGTGGTTGTTGTTGTGGTAGCTGTTGCAACCTTTGTTGTTGTTGTAGTTGTAGCAATTGATGTTGCCTTTGTTCCCGCAACAACTGTTCTTGTAATTGTTTATATTGGAATTGCAACTCCAACTTTTTTTGTTGTTCACGTTTTGTTTGGTCAGCAAAATGATCAGCCAATTGAAATGGGTTCGATGTATTAATATTAGTATCAATTTGTTTTCGGTAACTATGAAGCTCTTTACACAAATCGTTAATATCTTTCTGAGAAATTCCATGAGTTGGATCTGAATCATATTCTATTTTGTTATTAAGAGCCAATAACAGAACCAAGGGATTCAAAAAATTTCCAAAAACATCTTTACTTTCAAACATTTGTCTAATAATAATAATGTTATTATTAGAGAATAAATAAGAAAAGAAATAAAAGTTATGATTGTAAAATTTTTTATCGATTAATCCACTTACTTAATTATTGCTTTCGATTCATGTAATTTTATCAAAAATTTTTTATCATCAAGTAATGCTCTTTTACCATCGTCAGAAAATTCTTTTTCACTACAATTATAGATAATAACTTCGTATTTATTTTTACCAGGTTCTTCATAGAAACAAGCAATAGTATATAATTTGTATGTCTTATTATCTATTCATATATGAATACACATGTATAAAGTATGTATATATTATATATATTTGCTTTTTGAAAAATAAATAAATAAGAATATATATAAAAGACATACCAATTGGATCAGTGTAATCTCTAATAAACCTAATATTCCTAAATAAATTTTTAGTTACTTTCTTGTTAGAATTAGAATTAGGTTTCCCTATTTAAATATATAAATAATTAGATATATATGTATTTAATTTTCAAATAAAAATAAAAATTTTATCTGACCTTTTCCTTTATTAATGTTAAGAAGAAGAAGTCGGTCATTTATTGAATTATTTCTATTATTACGAATAAATGGTATTTGTGAATGTATAGTTTTAATTTTTTTAGATGCATTCGACTATTAACATATATGTTAGATAGATTGAACGTGTTAGGTGTAAGTCTCGTTAATATATATGGATATGCAAGAAAAAATTGAGAAAATAAACAAGCCTCATCGTTTTTCATGAATTTCAATTTATCATATTTTGCTTTTTCTAGAGCTTCTTGCTCCAATTCATATGAATTCAATCGATATGGTTTTCTTTTTAATTTGCGATGTCTAGGTGGCTTGTCTACATTATCCTTTGTTGGATCGTATTTCTGCATTCCTTGAAATGAGGAATTTGGATCAAGATCCAAGTTGGGATGTAATTTAAGCTAATTAACATGTAAACTTCATAATTAGTATAATTATTATAAATTTAAATTTTAGGAAATGGAAATAGGCAGGTACCAATTTTTCTGCCTCATGTTTTATGGTTATTTCAGGCGTCATATTTATTAAGTAAGTTACTTTCTATTTTTTTCTGTTTTTAAATATAATATGTCTGCCTATTAGTATAGTAGTCATTAGAATTTCCGATGTAATTTAATCACCACATGCGGACAATTTCCGAAAGGTTACACCTGTATCCCTGTGAACATAGGGATACAGCTTTACCTTTAAAAATTACATACAGTTTACTATTACTATTACACTCTCTATAACGGATTTTTCTCTATAATAATAGCGGACAAAAAATTCTGTCCCAATTTTTTACTATTTAAAACTTCTTTCTATAGCGGATTTTATTAGTTAAATTTTATATAATAATAATGTACTGTATAACAGACAGCACCTATACCGGATTCACGTGATTTCAAAACAAAATGCAGATCTTAAATCATAGTCATGATCACTATACAAATTTCAAATAATCTCATAATTGTTAATTAATAAAGAAATCAAAAATTGATTATTTTACGTGTAAATGAATTATAAATCAGACGTCATGTTACACGTCATTGTGGTGTTGAATTACACCGTGAAATTAAGCAATTTTTTTTATATAAATCGATCCTGATTTTTGTATTAATTCAATTTTTAAATTATTCATTAATCAAACCTAATTCATATCAAATTGATTTATTCATTATCTATTCTGTTTTATTATTTATTTAAAATGTAAATTTATTTGTTGAACAGCAATTAATTTAAGAAATTTACAAATGATGAATTGAAATTAAGGATACCAGCTGCAACTTTTGATGATGGTTGCTACCATCTTTGCATCATATAAAAATGATTGCAACCGCTAGTTGCAACCACCTTTACAACCATTTTGTTTCCTTTTTTGGATTGTGACATTGAACACTAATTGAAATTGTTAAAACCATTAAAAAGAAAATCAAAAAAGTAGAATTTAATTCAAGAAAACAATCTACATTAGATAGTTTTTTGAACATTAATATTGAATAATTATTTTTTCATAATCATAATAATAATAAATTTTTTTTTATTCGTTAACTTAATCATGTGATGATCAACAAAATTCTCTACTGGATTCTCTCTATAACGGATCTTTTTTTCCCTAGACAAATGATCTGTTATTATTATAGAGAGAGTGAACTGTATGAGGGATATCCTTATATGCAGATCACTGGTAATTAATTAATATATAATAAATAAAGGAGCCAGAGACATTTATGTCTTCAAATAGTATAAAAATATACACAAGCTGGAGACACTAATGTCTTCAAGTAGTATAAAAATATATGTAAGCTGAAGACATTGATGTCTTTGAGTACAATTAGGATATATGTAAGCTGAAGACATTAATGTCTGAATTCACTAAGGATATATGTAAACTGGAGACATTGATGTCTTTGAATTCACTAAGGATATATGTAAGCTGGAGACATTGATGTCTTTGAATACAATAAGGATATGTGTGAGCTGGAGACATTGATATCTTTGAACACAATAAGGATATGTGTAAGCCAGAGACATTGATGTCTTCAAACACAATAATGATACACATGAGCCAGAAACATTGATGTCTTTGAGCACAATAATGATACACATGAGCTGGAGGTATTTATGCCTCCGAACACAATAATGATACACATGAGCCAGAGACATCGATGCCTTTGAACTTATACATGTAGCCCAAATTGGTTTGGTGATTTCAATGGTCAAAATTATTCCAATTTTGATGGTAGAAAGTAGAAATTAATTACAGCACTCACTATTTAAAACACAAGTGTAACACCCCTTTACTACATGTGTAACCCCTTTATGACTTTGGGCTGCATGTATACTTTGAACACAATAAGGATACACATGATCTGGAGACATTGATAAATAATATTTACTTGTTTCCTCCAACAACAAATTCACCTTTTCTCTTTTGTTGCACTTCTGAAGAGACATTATTTTTTAAAATTAATTGGCAAAAAAAAAATAAAAAATTAATTGATTAACTGATAAAACAAGGACAGGGGATAGGCATTAGCCACAATTACCTGTATATACCCTGTCCTTTCCTTGTGACCCATAAAACAAAAAAATTTTTAGACAATGAGTCAGTCCAAGATGAATGTTTGAAATGGCTGGTTCTCCTGAAGAAATGTATTATTTATTAATAGCCAGAGGTACAAAATTTTTTTTGTGTTATGTCTTTTTATTTTATAAATATAATTATTAAATCAAGACATGGAGTAGAATGGGTCACATTTTTAGGTAAATATTACAAGATTCTTATCAAGATAATAAATGATTGGTATAACTGTTTTCATAATTATTATTAATATTAATATTAAGTGTATAATTATTATAAGAATGTGTCAAAGATAAAGAAAAGCAACATGACTGTTAAAGATGGGAGGGACAACTACTCCTAGATGATTTGATATTGGGAAATTTACAAACGTTGAAGTAGATTACCTTGAATACTTTAAAACATTACAGTCATTATCACTTTCCTTGTGTGTATAAAGGCTAATCTGATCAGTGTGCCCTGAAGATACAATGATGTTGCTAAATTTTCAGGGGGGATGTGTCCCTGAAGTTTAAGCTTTATTGGGAGGTTTGCATTCTCAGTTATGTGCTTTTTATTATGTTCAAGTAAACCTCGATTTGTTGGAAAAAAGGAATATGATCAGCTACTGCTTCAATGTTTTAACATATTTCTGGGCAAATGTTTTCAGATGCTTCAACATATATTTTTAAACTAAATTTTTTGGTGAATATCTTGTTTTCTGAGAAATCTAAACCCTTCTAATAGATGAGTCAATTTGTGAGTGGATGATACTTATTTGCAATCTGATTGGGGTGTTTGATTAATGGCTACACTGGTATTTTAAGATTTTTACAGTCAACCCCCTAAATGCACACCCCATAAATGCATACCCTATCTAAATACATGCTTTCACTCATTCCCAAGCTTGGGACTTAAGAGATAAGCAAACACCTCTATACATGCACTGCACAGTCTTTCCTCATTCCCAACTATATAAAACCACCCTCCCTAAATGCACGCCCCGTGACTTTCACGTGATTTTATGCATTGTTAATCGTGTAACCTTAGAAAATTTTACAAATTTGGCTTTGCTTAATTCCCAAAATCTCAATTTTTAATTGTGTCTTGACTCAATTACTTATATGCTTTTCATATGACTTAATTAATTGCATCAAAAAGTCACCCAATTGAGTCAAGTGTAAGCATGTTGGCTCTCTTAATAATGGTGAAATAGTTTTTCATAAATGCTGAAATTAATTTTATTAGTTGCCAAAATTATATCTGAAATTATTTGGACTCTTTAATTAAATACTAAAAGGCTGGGTAGATTTTGTATGTCTATTGATACAAAGAATATTGTAAATCCAAAATTGCTTGCCAAAATTGATTTTTTCAAAAACCATTTTGGCTAACATTCTTATCAACCTATTTCTACCATAGTTAACAAGTTTGGAGATTGTCCATGCAATGAACAAGCAAAATCAGTTAATTCTTTGAAAAATATATTAATTCGTGATCCGTGAAACAACTGCAAAATTTTCATAATAGAATTTGGTGCAAAATTTTGCAGATCACTAACTAAAATTTTCTGGACTCCAACTTTCACCCCCAACATAACCACCCTTTATGTTGATATAAACTAAAATTGTACTTTTATCACAATATATGAATCTCAAAGTTTAAATATACAAATTTTCAAAGGGACTTTCTTATAAAATAGTTTATTGTTTATATGTAGGAATCACTGGATTCCTGCCTAAAATTATTATATAAAATTTAAGGTTTGGGATAAAGATTTAAGCAATTAAAAAAATTTATGATATAAAAATGGTTGTAGAATTAATTTTATCGAAGAAAAATATAAATATGTTATTTCTATTTAGTTTTTAATAACTATAATAATTATAATAATTATAATATTATTTTGCATTAGCAGAGAGAATTAGGGATAATTAATTATTGATGAAAATAAAAATGAAATTAAAGTGAAAGGTATGGAAAAATTATATTACAGTCATAATGATTAGTATTATTATAT
Source organism: Entrophospora candida (assembly GCA_910592215.1). Taxonomy (NCBI): domain Eukaryota; kingdom Fungi; phylum Glomeromycota; class Glomeromycetes; order Entrophosporales; family Entrophosporaceae; genus Entrophospora; species Entrophospora candida. The sequence continues at coordinate 18,656 of CAJVPN010000999.1, forward strand.
CAAACAAAAAAAAACTTATCATTAGTAACTTTAAATTTCAACTCCAAGTTTTATCTGGGCACTTCTTTCATGTAACTGTGCTGTATATTGGGTTATCCATCCTTGTATAGTTGATAGTTTTGGTAAATCTGAGATCTCAATTTCTCCTTCTTCTACTTTTAGTTTCAAAAAATCTAACATCTCTTGTGCATTCATCTGACAGCTCTTATCAATATTTCCAGCCAAA